>JBAPLH010002165.1:0-35259 GCA_037897445.1 Ceriops zippeliana
TAGCAAGGCTGTTCTTTTGATTCCAAAGACACTTTTTGACACATTGATCATGATATTAACACATGTAGCTACACAACCTAATATATTAATTGAACAAAACAAGTATAAACACCATTAACACGCTAATTCTATTTAAATCCATCAACGAATCGAGTCATTCATCATTGTTTGCATTTCATGCAAATGTGAACTAGTTTAATTCCTAAATAATGACACATTCTATTCACCTCATGTGAATTAGGCTCCTCTTGTTGTTACCAGGACTATTTTTCATGCAATAACTACGAAATTAACTTTTATTTCTTTCTTAATAACTATGTTCATTATAAAGAAAATGCCCAAGGAACATCTATATGATGAATTCATTCAATTTAACAAACAATGGAGTCCTTGATCTTCAATTTATTTTCTTATTGATATTAATTGTTGAATTCAAAAATAGAGAGTACCTCCCATCATTTCTGGTTAGCAAGGCTGCTCTTTTGATTCCAAACACACTTTTTCACACATTGATCAAGAAATTAAAACATGTAGCTAAACATCCTAGTATATTAATTGAACAAACAAGTATAAACACCATTAAAAGGCTAAATGTATTTAAATCCATCAGCCAAAGGAGGCATTCATCATGGTTTGCATTTCGTACAAATATGAACTATTTTAATTCATAAATAATGAATCATTCTAATCAACTCATGTGAATTAGGCTCCTCTTGTTGTTACCAGGACAATTTCAAGCAAGAACCATGAAATTACCTTTTGTTTCTTTCTTAATAGCTATATACACTGTGAAACAAATTGCCCATGGAACATCTATAGGATGAATTCATTCAATTTAACAAACAATGGAGTCCTTGATCTTTAATTTCATTTCTTATTGATATTAATTGATGAATTCAAAAATAGAGAGTACTTCCCATCATTTTTGGTTAGCAAGGCTTGTCTTTTGAGTCCAAACACACTTTTTGACACATTGATTATGAAATTAACACATGTAGTTAAATAACCTAGTACATTAATTGAACAAACAAGTATAAACACCGTTGAAACGCAAAATCTTTTTAAATCCATCAACCAAAAGAGTCATTCATCATGGTTTGCGTTTGGTTCAAATATTAACTATTTTAATTCATAAATAATGACTTATTCCAATCACCTCATGTGAATTAGGCTCCTCTTGTTGTTACCAGGACTATTTTTCATGCAATAACCATGAAAGTACCTTTTCTGTCTTTCTTAATAACTATGTTCATTATGAAGAACATGCCCATGGAACATCTATATGATGAATTCATTCAATTTAACAAACAATGGAGTCCTTGATCTTCAATTTCATTTCTTATTGATATTAATTGTTGAATTCAAAAATAGAGAGTACCTCCCATCATTTCTGGTTAGCAAAGCTGTGCTTTTGATTCCAAACACTCCTTTTGACACATTGATCATGAAATTAACGCATGTAGCTAAACAACCTAGTATATTAATTAAATCAAAGAAGTATAAACACCATTAAAACTCTAAATCTATTTAAATCCATTAGCGAAACGAGTCATTCATCATGGCTTGCATTTGGTGCAAATGTGACCTGGTTTAATTCCTAAATAATGAAACATTCTAATCACTTCATGTGAATTAGGCTCCTTTTCTTGTTACCAAGACTATTTTGCATGCAATAACCATAAAATTAACTTTTGTTTCATTCTTAATAACTATGTTTATTATGAAAAAAAAATGCCCATGGAACATCTATATGATGAATTCATTCAATTTAACAAACAATGGAGTCCTTAATCCTCAATTTCATTTCTTATTGATATTAATTGTTGAATTTAAAAATGGAGAGTACCTCCCATCATTTCTGGTTAGCAAGGTTGCTCTTTTGATTCCAAACACACTTTTTGACACATTGATCATGATATTAACACATTTGGCTAAACAACCTAGTATATTAATTGAACAAACAAGTATAAATACCATTAAAACACTAAATCTATTTTAATCCATCAGCCAAAGTAGTCATTCATCATGGGTTGCATTTCGTACAAATATTAACTATAATAATTCATAAATAATGAGTTATTCTAATCACCTCATGTCAATTAGGCTCCTTTTGTTGTTACAAGGACTATTTTAAGCAATAACCATAAAATTAACTTTTATTTCTTTCTTAATAACTATATTCATTATGAAAAAAAAATGCCAATGGAACACCGATATGATGAATTCATTCAATTTAACAAACAATGGAGTCCTTGATCTTCAATTTCATTTCTTATTTGCATTAATTGTTGAATTCAAAAATAGAGAGTACCTCCCATCATTTCTGGTTAGCAAGGCTGCTCTTTTGATTCCAAACACACTATTTCACACATTGATCATGAAATTAAAACATGTAGCTAAACGTCCTAGTATTAATTGAACAAACAAGTATAAATACCATTAAAACGCTAAATCTATTTAAATCCATTCGCCAAAGTAGTCATTCATCATGGTTGGCATTTTATACAAAATTAACTATTTTAATTCATAAATAATGAGACATTCTAATCACCTCATGTGAATTAGGCTCCTCTTGTTGTTACCAGGATAATTTCAAGCAATAACCTTGAAATTAACTTTTGTTTCTTTCTTAATAAGTATGTTCATTATGAAAGAAATGCCCATGGAACATCTATATGATGAATTCATTCAATTTAACAAACAATGGAGTCCTTGATCTTCAATTTCATTTCTTATTCATATTAATTGTTGAATTCAAAAATAGAGAGTATCTCCCATCATTTCTGGTTAGCAAAGCTGTGCTTTTGATTCCAAACACTCCTTTTGACACATTGATCATGAAATTAACGCATGTAACTAAACAACCTAGTATATTAATTATATCAAAGAAGTATAAACACCATTATAACTCTAAATCTATTTAAATCTATTAGCGAAACGAGTCATTCATCATGGCTTGCATTTGGTGCAAATGTGAACTGGTTTAATTCCTAAATAATGAGACATTCTAATCACTTCATGTGAATTAGGCTCCTTTTCTTGTTACCAAGACTATTTTGCATGCAATAACCATAAAATTAACTTTTGTTTCATTCTTAATAACTATGTTTATTATGAAAAAAAATGCCCATGGAACATCTATATGATGAATTCATTCAATTTAACAAACAATGGAGTCCTTAATCCTCAATTTCATTTCTTATTGATATTAATTGTTGAATTTAAAAATGGAGAGTACCTCCCATCATTTCTGGTTAGCAAGGCTGCTCTTTTGATTCCCAACACACTTTTTGACACATTGATCATGATATTAACACATTTGGCTAAACAACCTAGTATATTAATTGAAGAAACAAGTATAAACACCATTAAAACACTAAATCTATTTTAATCCATCAGCCAAAGTAGTCATTCATCATGGGTTGCATTTCGTACAAATATTAACTATAATAATTCATAAATAATGAATTATTCTAATCACCTCATGTCAATTAGGCTCCTTTTGTTGTTACAAGGACTATTTTAAGCAATAACCATAAAATTAACTTTTATTTCTTTCTTAATAACAATATTCATTATGAAAAAAAATGCCAATGGAACACCGATATGATGAATTCATTCAATTTAACAAACAATGGAGTCCTTAATCTTCAATTTCATTTCTTATTGCTATAAGTTGTTGAATTCAAAAATAGAGTGTACCTCCCATCATTTGTGGTTAGCAAGGCTGCTCTATTGATTCCAAACACACTTTTTGACACTTTAATCATGAAATTAACACATGTAGCTAAAGAACGCAGTATATTAATTGAATCAAATAAGTATAAACCCCATTAAAGCTCTAAATCTATTTAAATCCATCAGCGAAACTAGTCATTCATCATGGTTTGCATTTCGTGCAAATGTGAACTGGTTTAATTCCTAAATAATGAGACATTCTAATCACCACATGTGAATTAGGCTCCTTTTCTTGTTATCAGCGCTATTTTTCATGCAATAACCATGAAATTAACTTTTGTTTCTTTCTTAATAACTATGTTCATTATGAAAAAAAAAAGCCCATGGAACATCTATATGCTGAATTGATTCAATTTAACAAACAATGGTGTCCTTGGTCTTCAATTTCATTTGCTATTGATATTAAATGTTGAATTCCAAAATAGAGAGTACTTCCCATAATTTCTGGTTAGCGAGACTCCTCTTTTCATTCGAAACACACTTTTTGACACATTGTTAATGAAATTAACACATGTAGCTACAAACGTAGTATATTAATTGAATCAAATAAGTATAAACACCATTAAAGCTCTAAATCTATTTAAATCCATCAGCGAAACGAGTCATTCATCATGGTTTGCATTTCGTGCAAATGTGCACTGGTTTAATTCCTAAATAGTGAGACATTCTAATCACCACATGTGAATTATGCTCCTTTTCTTGTTACCAGGGCTATTTTTCATGCAATAACCATGAAATTAACTTTTGTTTCTTTCTTAATAAATATGTTCATTATGAGAAAAATGCCCATGGAACATCTATATGATGAATTCATTCACTTTAACAAACAATGGAGTCCTTGACCTTCAATTTCATTGCTTATTGATATTAATTGTTGAACTCAACAATAGAGAGTCCCTCCCATCATTTTTAGACAGCAAGGATGCTCTTTTGATTCCAAACACACTTTTTGACACATTGATCATGACATTAACACATGTAACTAAACAACCTAGTATATTAATTGAACAAACAAGTATAAACACCATTAAAACGCAAAATCTATTTAAATCCATCAGCCAAAGGAGTCATTCATCATGGTCTGCATTTCGTACAACTATCAACTATTTTAATTCATGAATAATGATTTATTCTAATCACCTCATGTGAATTAGGCTCCTCTTGTTGTTACCAGGACTATTTTTCATGCAATAACCATGAAATTACATTTTCTGTCCTTCTTAATAACTATGTTAATTATGAAAAGAAATGCCCATGGAACATCTATATGATGAATTCATTCAATTTAACAAACAATGGAGTCCTGGATGTTCAATTTCATTTCGTATTGATATTAATTGTTGAATTCAAAAATATAGAGTAAATCTCATCATTTCTGGTTAGCAAGGCTATTCTTTTGATTCCAAAGACACTTTTTGACACATTGATCATGATATTAACACATGTAGCTACACAACCTAATATATTAATTGAACAAACAAGTATAAACACCATTAACACGCTAATTCTATTTAAATCCATCAACGAATCGAGTCATTCATCATTGTTTGCATTTCATGCAAATGTGAACAAGTTTAATTCCTAAATAATGACACATTCTATTCACCTCATGTGAATTAGGCTCCTCTTGTTGTTACCAGGACTATTTTTCATGCAATAACTATGAAATTAACTTTTATTTCTTTCTTAATAACTATGTTCATTATAAAGAAAATGCCCAAGGAACATCTATATGATGGATTCATTCAATTTAACAAACAATGGAGTCCTTGATCTTCAATTTATTTTCTTATTGATATTAATTGTTGAATTCAAAAATAGAGAGTACCTCCCATCATTTCTGGTTAGCAAGGCTGCTCTTTTGATTCCAAACACACTTTTTCACACATTGATCAAGAAATTAAAACATGTAGCTAAACATCCTAGTATATTAATTGAACAAACAAGTATAAATAACACCATTTAAAAGGCGAAATGTATTTAAATCCATCAGCCAAGGGAGACATTCATCATGGTTTGCATTTCGTACAAATATGAACTATTTTAATTCATAAATAATGAATCATTCTAATCACCTCATGTGAATTAGGCTCGTCTTGTTGTTACCAGGACAATTTCAAGCAATAACCTTGAAATTAACTTTTGTTTTTTTCTTAATAATTATAAACATTATGAAAAAAATTGCCCATGGAATATCTATAGGATGAATTCATTCAATTAAACAAACAATGGAGTCCTTGATCTTCAATTTCATTTCTTATTGATATTAATTGTTGAATTCAAAAATAGAGAGTAACTCCCATCATTTCTGGTTAGCAAAGCAGTTCTTTTGATTCCAAACACTCTTTTTGACACATTGATCATGAAATTAACACATGTAGCTAAACAACCTAGTATATTAATTAAATCAAAGAAGTATAAACACCATTAAAACTCTAAATCTATTTTAATCCATCAGCCAAAGTAGTCATTCACCATGGGTTGCATTTCGTAGAAATATTAACTATATTAATTCATAAATAATGAGTCATTCTAATCACCTCATGTCAATTAGGCTCCTCTTGTTGTTACCAGGACTATTTTAAGCAATAACCATAAAATTAACTTTTATTTCTTTCTTAATAACTATATTCATTATGAAAAAAAATGCCCATGGAATATCTATATGATGAATTCATTCAATTTAACAAATAATGGAGTCCTTGATCTTCAATTTCATTTCTTATTGCTATAAATTGTTCAATTCAAAAATAGAGTGTACCTCCCATCATTTGTGGTTAGCAAGGCTGCTCTATTGATTCCAAACACACTTTTTGACACATTAATCATGAAATTAACACATGTAGCTAAACAACGTAGTATATTAGTTGAATCAAATAAGTATAAACACCATTAAAGCTCTAAATCTATTTAAATCCATTAGCAAAATGAGTCATTCATCATGGTTTGCATTTCATGCACATGTCAACTGGTTTAATTCCTAAAGAATGAGACATTCTAATCACCACATGTGAATTAGGCTCCTTTTCTTGTTACCAAGGCTATTTTTCATGCAATAACCAATAAATTAGCTTTTGTTTCTTTCTTAATCACTATGTTCATTATAAAGAAAATGCCCATGGAACATCTATATGATGAATTCATTCAATTTGACAAACAATGGAGTCCTTGATCTTGAATTTCATTTCTTATTGATATTAATTGTTGAATTCAAAAATAGAGAGAACCTCCCATCCTTTTTGGCTAGCAAGGCTCGTCTTTTGAGTCCAAACACACTTTTTGACACATTGATCATGAAATTAACACATGTAGCTAAACAACCTAGTCTATTAATTGAACAAACAAGTATAAACACCATTAAAACGCAAAATCTATTTAAATCCATCAACCAAAAGAGTCATTCATCATGGCTTACATTTCGTACAAACATTAACTATTTTAATTCATAAATAATGACTTATTCCCATCACCTCATGTGAATTAGGCTCCTCTTGTCGTTACCAGGACAATTTTTCATGCATTAACCATGAAAGTACCTTTTCTGTCTTCCTTAATAACTATGTTCCTTATGAAAAAAAAAATGCCCATGGAACATCTATATGATGAATTCATTCAATTTAACAAATCATGGAGTCCTTGATCTTCAATTTCATTTCTTATTGACATTAATTGTTGAATTCAAAAATAGAGAGTACCTCCCATCATTTCTGGTTAGCGAGGCTGCTCTTTTGATTCAAAACACACTTTTTAACACATTGAACGTGAAATTAACACATGTAGCTAAACAACCTAGTATATTAATTGAATAAAGCAAGGATAAACACCATTAAAACACTAAATCTATTTTAATCCATTCGCCAAAGTAGTCAATCATCATGGTTGGCATTTCATACAAAATTAACTATTTTAATTCATAAATAATGAGACATTCTAATCACCTCATGTGAATTAGGCTCCTCTTGTTGTTACTAGGACAATTTCAAGCAATAACCTTGAAATTAACTTTTGTTTCTTTCTTAATAACTATATACATTGTGAAACAAATTGCCCATGGAACATCTCTAGGATGAATCCATTCAATTTAACAAACAATGGAGTCCTTGATCTCTAATTTCATTTCTTATTCATATTAATTGATGAATTCAATATTAGAGAGTACCTCCCATCATTTTTGGTTAGCAAGGCTCATCTTTTTAGTCCAAACACACTTTTTGACACATTGATCATGAACTTAACATATGTAGCTAAACAACTTAGTACATTAATTGAACAAACAAGTATAAACACCATTAAAACGCAAAATTTATTTAAATCCATCAGCCATAGGAGTCATTCATCATGGTTTACATTTCGTACAAATATTTACTATTTTAATTCGTAAATAATGATTTATTCTCATCACCTTATGTGAATTAGGCTCCTCTTGTTGTTACCAGGACTATTTTTCATGCAATAACCATGAAATTTCCTTTTCTTTCCTTCTTAATAACTTTGTTCATTATGAAAAAAATGCTCATGGAACATCTATATGATGAATTCATTCACTTTAATAAACAATGGAGTCCTTGATCTTCAATTTCATTGCTTATTGATATTAATTGTTGAATTCAAAAATAGAGAGTCCCTCCCATCATTTTTAGTCAGCAAGGATGCTCTTTTGATTCCAAACACACTTTTTGTCACATTGATCATGACATTAACACATGTAGCTAAACAACCTAGTACATTAATTGAACAAACAAGTATAAACACCATTAAAACGCAAAATCTATTTAAATCCATCAGCCATAGGAGTCATTCATCATGGTTTGCATTTCGTACAAATATTAACTATTTTAATTCATAAATAATGATTTATTCTAATCACCTAATGTGAATTAGGATCCTTTTGTTCTTACCAGGACTGTTTTTCATGCAATAACTACGAAATTAACTTTTGTTTCTTTCTTAATAACTATGTTCATTATAAAGAAAATGCCCATGGGACATCTATATGATGAATTCATTCAACTTAACAAACAATGGAGTCCTTGATCTTCAATTTCATTTCTTATTGACATTAATTGTTGAATTCAAAAATAGAGAGTACCTCCCATCATTTCTGGTTAGCAACGCTGCTCTTTTGATTCCAAACACAGTTTTTTACACATTGATCATGATATTAACACATGTAGCTAAACAACCTAGTATATTAATTAAACAAACATGTATAAACACCATTAAAACGCAAAATCTATTTAAATCCATCAGCCAAAGGAGTCATTCATCATGCTCTGCATTTCGTACAAATATTAACTATTTTAATTCATAAATAATGATTTATTCTAATCACCTCATGTGAATTACGCTCCTCTTGTTGTTACCAGGACTATTTTTCATGCAATAACCATGAAATTACCTTTTCTGTCTTTCTTAATAACTATGTTCATTATCAAAAAAAATGCCCATGGAACATCTATATGATGAATTCATTCAATTTAACAAAGAATGGAGTCCTTGATCTTCAATTTTATTTCTTATTGATATTAATTATTGAATTCAAAAATAGAGAGTACCTCGCATCATTTCTGGTTAGCAAGGCTGTTCTTTTGATTCCAAAGATACTTTTTGACACATTGATCATGAAATTAACACATGTAGCTAAACAACCTAGTATATTAATTGAATCAAATAAGTATAAACACCACTAAAACTCTAAATTTATTTAAATCTATCAGCGAAATAAGTCATTCATCATTGTTTGCATTTCACGCAAATGTGAACTTGCTTAATTACTAAATAATGAGACATTTTAATCACCTAATGTGAATTAGGCTCCTTTTGTTGTTACCAGGATTATTTTTCATGCAATAACTACGAAATTAACTTTTGTTTCTACCTTAATAACTATGTTCATTATAAAGAAAATGCCCATGGGACATCTATATGATGAATTCATTCAATTTAACAAACAATGGAGTCCTTGATCTTTAATTTCATTTCTTATTGATATTAATTGTTGAATTCAAAAATGGAGAGTACCTCCCATCATTTCTAGTTAGCAAGGCTGCTCTTTTGATTCCAATCACACTTTTTGATACATTGATCATGATATTAATACATTTGGCTAAACAATGTGGTATATTAATTGAATCAAATAAGTATAAACACCATTAAAACTCTAAATCTATTTAAATCCATCAGCGAAAGGAGTCATTCATCATGGTTTGCATTACGTGCAAATGTGAACTGGTTTAATTCCTAAAGAATGAGACATTCTAATCACCACATGTGAATTAGGCTCCTTTTCTTGTTACCAAGGCTATTTTTCATGCAATAACCAATAAATTAGCTTTTGTTTCTTTCTTAATCACTATGTTCATTATAAAGAAAATGCCCATGGAACATCTATATGATGAATTCATTCAATTTGACAAACAATGGAGTCCTTGATCTTGAATTTCATTTCTTATTGATATTAATTGTTGAATTCAAAAATAGAGAGAACCTCCCATCATTTTTCTTTAGCAAGGCTAGTCTATTGAGTCCAAACACACTTTTTGACACATTGATCATGAAATTAACACATGTAGCTAAACAACCTAGTTTATTAATTGAACAAACAAGTATAAACACCATTAAAACGCAAAATCTATTTAAATCCATAAGCCAAAGGAGTCATTCATCATGGTTTGCATTTCGTACAAATATTAACTATTTTAATTCATAAATAATGAGTCATTCTAATCACCTCATTTGAATTAGGCTCCTCTTGTTGTTACCAGGACAATTTCAAGCAATAATCTTGGAATTAACTTTTTTTTTTTCTTAATAACTATAAACATTATGAAAAAAATTGCCCATGGAACATCTATAGGATAAATTCATTCAATTTAACAAACAATAGAGCCCTTGATCTTCAATTTCATTTCTTATTGATATTAATTGTTGAATTCAAAAATAGAGAGTACCTCCCATAATTTCTGGTTAGCGAGACTCCTTTTTTGATTCGAAAAACACTTTTTGGCACATTGATCATGAAATTAACACATGTAGCTAAACAACATAATATATTAATTGAATCAAATAAGTATAAACACCATTAAAGCTCTAAATCTATTTAAATCCATCAGCGAAACGAGTCATTCATCATGGTTTGCATTTCGTGCAAATGTGAACTGGTTTAATTCCTAAATAATGAGACATTCTAATCACCACATGTGAATTAGGCTCCTTTTCTTGTTTCCAGGGCTATTTTTCATACAATAACCATGAAATTAACTTTTGTCTCTTTCTTAATAACTATGTTCATTATGAAGAAAATGCCCATGGAACATCTATATGCTGAATTGATTCAATTTAACAAACAATGGAGTCCTTGATCTTTAATTTCATTTCTTATTGATATTAATTGATGAATTTAAAAATAGAGACTACCTCTCATCATTTCTGGTAAGCAAGGCTCATCTTTTGAGTCCAAACACACATTTTGACACATTGATCATGAAATTAACACATGTAGCTAAACAACCTAGTATATTAATTGAATCAAAAAAGTATAAACACCATTAAAACTCTAAATTTATTTAAATCCATCAGCGAAAGGAGTCATTCATCATGGTTGGCATTACGTGAAAATGTGAACTGGTTTAATTCCTAAAGAATGAGACATTCTTATCACCTCATGTGAATTAGGCTCCTTTTCTTGTTACCAGGACTATTTTTCATGCAATAACAAGGAAATTAACTTTTGTTTCTTTCTTAATAACTATATTCATTATGAAGAAAATGCCCATGGAACATCTATAGGTTGAATTAATTCAATTTAACAAACAATGGAGTCCTTGATCTTTAATTTCATTTCTTATTGATATTAATTGATGGATTTAAAAATAGAGAGTACCTCCCATCATTTCTAGTAAGCAAGGCTCGTCTTTTGAGTCCAAACAAACATTTTGACACATTGATCATGAAATTAACAGATGTAGCTAAACAACCTAATATATTAATTAAACAAACAAGTATAAACACCATTAAAATGCAAAATCAATTTAAATCCATCAGCCAAAAGAGTCATTCATTATGGTTTGCATTTCCTACAAATATTAACTATTTTAATTCATAAATATTGACTTGTTCCAATCACCTCATGTGAATTAGGCTCCTCTTATTGTTACCAGGAATATTTTTCATACAATAACCATGAAACTACCTTTTCTTTCTTTCTAAATAACTATGTTCATTATGAAAAAAATGCCTATGGAACATCTATATGATGAATTCATTCAATTTAACAAACAATGGAGTCCTTCATCTTCAATTTCATTGCTTATTGATATTAATTGTTCAATTCAAAAATAGAGAGTACCTCCCATCATTAATTGTTAGCAAGGATGCTCTTTTGATTTCAAACACACTTTTTGACACATTGATCATGAAATTAACACATGTAGCTAAACAACCTAGTATATTAATTGAACAAACAAGTATAAACACCATTAAAACGCAAAATCTATTTAAATCCATAAGCCAAAGGAGTCATTCATCATGGTTTGCATTTCGTATAAATATTAACTATTGTAATTCAGAAATAATGATTTATTCTAATCACCTTATGTGAATTAGGCTCCTCTTGTTGTTACCAGGACTATTTTTCATGCAATAACCATGAAATTACCTCTTCTTTCTTTTTTAATAACTATGTTCATTATGAAAAAAATTTCCATGGAACAACTATATGATGAATTCATTCAATTTAACAACCAATGGATGTCTTTTGGGTCGAAACACACTTTTTCACATATTTATCATGAAATTAATACATGTAGCTAAACAACCTAGTATATTAATTGAACAAACAAGTATAAACACCATTAAAACGCAAAATCTATTTAAATCCATAAGCCAAAGGAGTCATTCATCATGGTTTGCATTTCGTACAAATATTAACTATTTTAATTCATAAATAATGAGTCATTCTAATCACCTCATGTGAATTAGGCTCCTCTTGTTCTTACCAGGACAATTTCAAGCAATAACCTTGAAATTAACTTTTGTTTCTTTCTTAATAACTATATACATTGTGAAACAAATTACCCATGGAACATCTATAGGATGAATTCATTCAATTTAACAAACAATAGAGTCCTTGATTTTAATTTCATTTCTTATTGATATTAATTGATGAATTCAAAAATAGAGAGTACCTCCCATCCTTTTTGGCTAGCAAGGCTCGTCTTTTGAGTCCAAACACACTTTTTGACACATTGATCATGAAATTAACACATGTAGCTTAACAACCTAGTATATTAATTGAACAAACAAGTATAAACACCATTAAAACGCAAAATCTATTTAAATCCATCAACCAAAAGAGTCATTCATCATGGCTTACATTTCGTACAAACATTAACTATTTTAATTCATAAATAATGACTTATTCCCATCACCTCATGTGAATTAGGCTCCTCTTGTCGTTACCAGGACAATTTTTCATGCATTAACCATGAAAGTACCTTTTCTGTCTTCCTTAATAACTATGTTCCTTATGAAAAAAAAAATGCCCATGGAACATCTATATGATGAATTCATTCAATTTAACAAATCATGGAGTCCTTGATCTTCAATTTCATTTCTTATTGACATTAATTGTTGAATTCAAAAATAGAGAGTACCTCCCATCATTTCTGGTTAGCGAGGCTGCTCTTTTGATTCAAAACACACTTTTTGACACATTGAACGTGAAATTAACACATGTAGCTAAACAACCTAGTATATTAATTGAATAAAGCAAGGATAAACACCATTAAAACACTAAATCTATTTTAATCCATTCGCCAAAGTAGTCAATCATCATGGTTGGCATTTCATACAAAATTAACTATTTCAATTCATAAATAATGAGACATTCTAATCACCTCATGTGAATTAGGCTCCTCTTGTTGTTACTAGGACAATTTCAAGCAATAACCTTGAAATTAACTTTTGTTTCTTTCTTAATAACTATATACATTGTGAAACAAATTGCCCATGGAACATCTATAGGATGAATCCATTCAATTTAACAAACAATGGAGTCCTTGTTCTCTAATTTCATTTCTTATTCATATTAATTGATGAATTCAATATTAGAGAGTACCTCCCATCATTTTTGGTTAGCAAGGCTCGTCTTTTTAGTCCAAACACACTTTTTGACACATTGATCATGAACTTAACATATGTAGCTAAACAACTTAGTACATTAATTGAACAAACAACCATTAAAACGCAAAATTTATTTAAATCCATCAGCCATAGGAGTCATTCATCATGGTTTACATTTCGTACAAATATTTACTATTTTAATTCGTAAATAATGATTTATTCTCATCACCTTATGTGAATTAGGCTCCTCTTGTTGTTACCAGGACTATTTTTCATGCAATAACCATGAAATTTCCTTTTCTTTCCTTCTTAATAACTTTGTTCATTATGAAAAAAATGCTCATGGAACATCTATATGATGAATTCATTCACTTTAATAAACAATGGAGTCCTTGATCTTCAATTTCATTGCTTATTGATATTAATTGTTGAATTCAAAAATAGAGAGTCCCTCCCATCATTTTTAGTCAGCAAGGATGCTCTTTTGATTCCAAACACACTTTTTGTCACATTGATCATGACATTAACACATGTAGCTAAACAACCTAGTACATTAATTGAACAAACAAGTATAAACACCATTAAAACGCAAAATCTATTTAAATCCATCAGCCATAGGAGTCATTCATCATGGTTTGCATTTCGTACAAATATTAACTATTTTAATTCATAAATAATGATTTATTCTAATCACCTAATGTGAATTAGGATCCCTTTTGTTCTTACCAGGACTGTTTTTCATGCAATAACTACGAAATTAACTTTTGTTTCTTTCTTAATAACTATGTTCATTATAAAGAAAATGCCCATGGGACATCTATATGATGAATTCATTCAACTTAACAAACAATGGAGTCCTTGATCTTCAATTTCATTTCTTATTGACATTAATTGTTGAATTCAAAAATAGAGAGTACCTCCCATCATTTCTGGTTAGCAACGCTGCTCTTTTGATTCCAAACACAGTTTTTTACACATTGATCATGATATTAACACATGTAGCTAAACAACCTAGTATATTAATTAAACAAACATGTATAAACACCATTAAAACGCAAAATCTATTTAAATCCATCAGCCAAAGGAGTCATTCATCATGGTCTGCATTTCGTACAAATATTAACTATTTTAATTCATAAATAATGATTTATTCTAATCACCTCATGTGAATTAGGCTCCTCTTGTTGTTACCAGGACTATTTTTCATGCAATAACCATGAAATTACCTTTTCTGTCTTTCTTAATAACTATGTTCATTATCAAAAAAAATGCCCATGGAACATCTATATGATGAATTCATTCAATTTAACAAAGAATGGAGTCCTTGATCTTCAATTTTATTTCTTATTGATATTAATTATTGAATTCAAAAATAGAGAGTACCTCGCATCATTTCTGGTTAGCAAGGCTGTTCTTTTGATTCCAAAGATACTTTTTGACACATTGATCATGAAATTAACACATGTAGCTAAACAACCTAGTATATTAATTGAATCAAATAAGTATAAACACCACTAAAACTCTAAATTTATTTAAATCTATCAGCGAAATAAGTCATTCATCATTGTTTGCATTTCACGCAAATGTGAACTTGCTTAATTACTAAATAATGAGACATTTTAATCACCTAATGTGAATTAGGCTCCTTTTGTTGTTACCAGGATTATTTTTCATGCAATAACTACGAAATTAACTTTTGTTTCTACCTTAATAACTATGTTCATTATAAAGAAAATGCCCATGGGACATCTATATGATGAATTCATTCAATTTAACAAACAATGGAGTCCTTGATCTTTAATTTCATTTCTTATTGATATTAATTGTTGAATTCAAAAATGGAGAGTACCTCCCATCATTTCTAGTTAGCAAGGCTGCTCTTTTGATTCCAATCACACTTTTTGATACATTGATCATGATATTAATACATTTGGCTAAACAATGTGGTATATTAATTGAATCAAATAAGTATAAACACCATTAAAACTCTAAATCTATTTAAATCCATCAGCGAAAGGAGTCATTCATCATGGTTTGCATTACGTGCAAATGTGAACTGGTTTAATTCCTAAAGAATGAGACATTCTAATCACCACATGTGAATTAGGCTCCTTTTCTTGTTACCAAGGCTATTTTTCATGCAATAACCAATAAATTAGCTTTTTGTTTCTTTCTTAATCACTATGTTCATTATAAAGAAAATGCCCATGGAACATCTATATGATGAATTCATTCAATTTGACAAACAATGGAGTCCTTGATCTTGAATTTCATTTCTTATTGATATTAATTGTTGAATTCAAAAATAGAGAGAACCTCCCATCATTTTTCTTTAGCAAGGCTAGTCTATTGAGTCCAAACACACTTTTTGACACATTGATCATGAAATTAACACATGTAGCTAAACAACCTAGTTTATTAATTGAACAAACAAGTATAAACACCATTAAAACGCAAAATCTATTTAAATCCATAAGCCAAAGGAGTCATTCATCATGGTTTGCATTTCGTACAAATATTAACTATTTTAATTCATAAATAATGAGTCATTCTAATCACCTCATTTGAATTAGGCTCCTCTTGTTGTTACCAGGACAATTTTTCATGCATTAACCATGAAAGTACCTTTTCTGTCTTCCTTAATAACTATGTTCCTTATGAAAAAAAAAATGCCCATGGAACATCTATATGATGAATTCATTCAATTTAACAAATCATGGAGTCCTTGATCTTCAATTTCATTTCTTATTGACATTAATTGTTGAATTCAAAAATAGAGAGTACCTCCCATCATTTCTGGTTAGCGAGGCTGCTCTTTTGATTCAAAACACACTTTTTGACACATTGAACGTGAAATTAACACATGTAGCTAAACAACCTAGTATATTAATTGAATAAAGCAAGGATAAACACCATTAAAACACTAAATCTATTTTAATCCATTCGCCAAAGTAGTCAATCATCATGGTTGGCATTTCATACAAAATTAACTATTTTAATTCATAAATAATGAGACATTCTACCTTAATAACTATGTTCATTATAAAGAAAATGCCCATGGGACATCTATATGATGAATTCATTCAATTTAACAAACAATGGAGTCCTTGATCTTCAATTTCATTTCTTATTGCTATAAATTGTTCAATTCAAAAATAGAGTGTACCTCCCATCATTTGTGGTTAGCAAGGCTCCTCTTTTGATTCGAAACAAAATTTTTGACACATTGATCATGAAATTAACACATGTAGCTAAACAATTTATTATATTAATTGAATCAAAAAAGTATAAAAACCATTAAAACTCTAAATCTATTTAAATCCATCAGAAAAACGAGTCATTCATCGTGGTTTGCATTACGTGCAAATGTGAACTGGTTTAATTCCTAAAGAATGAGACATTCTTATCGCCTGATGTGAATTAGGCTCCTTTTCTTGTTACCGGGACTATTTTTCATGCAATAACAAGGAAATTAACTTTTGTTTCTTTCTTAATAACTATATTCATTATGAAGAAAATGCCCATGGAACATCTATAGGTTGAATTAATTAAATTTAACGAACAATGGAGTCCTTGATCTTTAATTTCATTTCTTATTGATATTAATTGATGAATTTAAAAATAGAGAGTACCTCCCATCATTTCTGGTTAGCAAGGCTCGTCTTTTGAGTCCAAACACACTTTTTGACACATTGATCATGAAATTAAAACATGTAGCTAAACAACCTAGTATATTAATTGAACAAACAAGTATAAACACCATTAAAACGCAAAATCTATTTAAATCCATCAACCAAAAGAGTCATTCATCGTGGTTTACATTTCGTACAAATATTAACTATTTTAATTCATAAATAATGACTTATTCCAATCACCTCATGTGAATTAGGCTCCTCTTGCATTCATCAGGACAATTTTTCATGCAATAACCATGAAAGTACCTTTTCTGTCTTTCTTAATAACTATGTTCCTTATGAAAAAAAATGCCTATGGAACATCTATATGATGAATTCATTCAATTTAACAAACCATGGAGTCCTTGATCTTCAATTTCATTTCTTATTGACATTAATTGTTGAATTCGAAAATAGAGAGTACCTCCCATCATTTCTGGTTAGCAAGGCTCGTCTTTTGAGTCCAAACACACTTTTTGACACATTGATCATGAAATTAAAACATGTAGCTAAACAACCTAGTATATTAATTGAACAAACAAGTATAAACACCATTAAAACGCAAAATCTATTTAAATCCATCAACCAAAAGAGTCATTCATCGTGGTTTACATTTCGTACAAATATTAACTATTTTAATTCATAAATAATGACTTATTCCAATCACCTCATGTGAATTAGGCTCCTCTTGCATTCATCAGGACAATTTTTCATGCAATAACCATGAAAGTACCTTTTCTGTCTTTCTTAATAACTATGTTCCTTATGAAAAAAAATGCCTATGGAACATCTATATGATGAATTCATTCAATTTAACAAACCATGGAGTCCTTGATCTTCAATTTCATTTCTTATTGACATTAATTGTTGAATTCGAAAATAGAGAGTACCTCCCATCATTTCTGGTTAGCAAGGCTCGTCTTTTGAGTCCAAACACACTTTTTGACACATTGATCATGAAATTAAAACATGTAGCTAAACAACCTAGTATATTAATTGAACAAACAAGTATAAACACCATTAAAACGCAAAATCTATTTAAATCCATCAACCAAAAGAGTCATTCATCGTGGTTTACATTTCGTACAAATATTAACTATTTTAATTCATAAATAATGACTTATTCCAATCACCTCATGTGAATTAGGCTCCTCTTGCATTCATCAGGACAATTTTTCATGCAATAACCATGAAAGTACCTTTTCTGTCTTTCTTAATAACTATGTTCCTTATGAAAAAAAATGCCTATGGAACATCTATATGATGAATTCATTCAATTTAACAAACCATGGAGTCCTTGATCTTCAATTTCATTTCTTATTGACATTAATTGTTGAATTCGAAAATAGAGAGTACCTCCCATCATTTCTGGTTAGCAAGGCTGCACTTTTGATTCAAAACACACTTTTTGACATATTGAACGTGAAATTAACACATGTAGCTAAACAACCTAGTATATTAATTGAATGAAGTAAGGATAAACACCATTAAAACAATAAATCTTTTTTAATCCATTCGCCAAAGTAGTCATTCATCATAGTTGGCATTTCATACAAAATTAACTATTTTAATTCATAAATAATGAGACATTCTAATCACCTCATGTGAATTAGGCTCCTCTTGTTGTTACGAGGACAATTTCAAGCAATAACCTTGAAATTAACTTTTGTTTCTTTCTTAATAACTGTATACATTGTGAAACAAATTGCCCAAGGAACATCTGTAGGATGAATTCATTCAATTTAACAAACAATGGAGTCCTTGATCTCTAATTTCATTTCTTATTCATATTAATTGATGAATTCAAAATTAGAGAGTACCTCCCATCATTTTCGGTTAGCAAGGATCGTCTTTTGAGTCCAAGCACACTTTTTGACACATTGATCATGAACTTAACAGATGTAGCTAAACAACCTAGTACATTAATTGAACAAACAAGTATAAACACCATTAAAACGCGAAATCTGTTTAAATCCATCAGTCATAGGAGTCATTCATCATGGTTCGCATTTCGTACAAATATTAACTATTTTAATTCATAAATAATGATTTATTCTAATCACCTTATGTGAATTAGGCTCCTCTTGTTGTTACCAGGACTATTTTTCATGCAATAACCATGAAATTACCTTTTCTTTCCTTCTTAATAACTTTGTTCATTATGAAAAAAATGCTCATGGAACATCTATATGATGAATTCATTCACTCTAATAAACAATGGAGTCCTTGATCTTCAATTTCATTGCTTATTAATATTAATTGTTGAATTCAAAAATAGAGAGTCGCTCCCATCATTTTTAGTCAGCAAGGATGCTCTTTTGATTCCAAACACACTTTTTGTCACATTGATCATGACATTAACACATGTAGCTAAACAACCTAGTATATTAATTGAACAAACAAGTATAAACACCATTAAAACGTAAAATCTATTTAAATCCATCAGCCACAGGAGTCATTCATCATGGTCTGCATTTCGTACAAATATTAACTATTTTAATTCATAAATAATGATTTATTCTAATCACCTCATGTGAATTAGGCTCCTCTTATTTATACCAGGACTATTTTCCATGCAATAACCATCAAATTACGTTTTTTGCCTTTCTTAATAACTATGTTCGTTATGAAAAGAAATGCCCATGGAACATCTCTATGATGAATTCATTCAATTTAACAAACAATGGAGTCTTTGATATTCAATTTCATTTCTTATTGACATTAATTGTTGAATTAAAAAATAGAGAGTACCTCCCATCATTTCTGGTTAGCAAGGCGGCTGTTTTCATTCCGAACACAGTTTTTGACACATTGATCATGACATTAACACATGTAGCTAAACAACCTAGTATATTAATTAAACAAACAAGTATAAACACCATTAAAACGCAAAATCTATTTAAATCCATCAGCCAAAGGAGTCATTCATCATGGTCTGCATTTCATACAAATATTAACTATTTTCATTCATAAATAATGATTTATTCTAATCACCTCATGTGAATTAGGCTCCTCTTGTTGTTACCAGGACTATTTTTCATGCAATAACCATGAAATTACCTTTTCTGTCTTTCTTAATAACTATGTTCATTATCAAAAAAAATGCCCATGGAACATCTATATGATGAATTCATTCAATTTAACAAAGAATGGAGTCCTTGATCTTCAATTTTATTTCTTATTGATATTAATTATTGAATTCAAAAATAGAGAGTACCTCGCATCATTTCTGGTTAGCAAGGCTGTTCTTTTGATTCCAAAGATACTTTTTGACACATTGATCATGAAATTAACACATGTAGCTAAACAACCTAGTATATTAATTGAATCAAATAAGTATAAACACCACTAAAACTCTAAATTTATTTAAATCCATCAGCGAAATAAGTCATTCATCATTGTTTGCATTTCACGCAAATGTGAACTTGCTTAATTACTAAATAATGAGACATTTTAATCACCTAATGTGAATTAGGCTCCTTTTGTTGTTACCAGGATTATTTTTCATGCAATAACTACGAAATTAACTTTTGTTTCTACCTTAATAACTATGTTCATTATAAAGAAAATGCCCATGGGACATCTATATGATGAATTCATTCAATTTAACAAACAATGGAGTCCTTGATCTTTAATTTCATTTCTTATTGATATTAATTGTTGAATTCAAAAATGGAGAGTACCTCCCATCATTTCTAGTTAGCAAGGCTGCTCTTTTGATTCCAATCACACTTTTTGATACATTGATCATGATATTAATACATTTGGCTAAACAATGTGGTATATTAATTGAATCAAATAAGTATAAACACCATTAAAACTCTAAATCTATTTAAATCCATCAGCGAAAGGAGTCATTCATCATGGTTTGCATTACGTGCAAATGTGAACTGGTTTAATTCCTAAAGAATGAGACATTCTTATTGCCTCATGTGAATTGGGCTCCTTTTCTTGTTACCAGGACTACTTTTCATGCAATAACAAGGAAATTAACTTTTGTTTCTTTCTTAATAACTATATTCATTATGAAGAAAATGCCCATGGAACATCTATAGGTTGAATTAATTCAATTTAACAAACAAAGGTGTCCTTGATCTTTAATTTCATTTCTTATTGATATTAATTGATGAATTTAAAAATAGAGAGTACCTCCCATCATTTCTGGTAAGCAAGGCTCGTCTTTTGAGTCCAAACACACATTTTCACACATTGATCGTGAAATTAACACATGTAGCTAAACAACGTAGTATATTAATTGAATCAAATAAGTATAAACACAATTAAAACTCTAAATCTATTTAAATCCATCAGCGAAAGGAGTCATTCATCATGGTTTGCATTACGTGCAAATGTGAACTGGTTTAATTCCTAAAGAATGAGACATTCTTATCCCCTCATGTGAATTAGGCTCCTTTTCTTGTTACTAGGACTATTTTTCATGCAATAAAAAGGAAATTAACTTTTGTTTCTTTCTTAATAACTATATTCATTATGAAGAAAATGCCCATGGAACATCTATAGGTTGAATTAATTCAATTTAACAAACAATAGAGTCCTAGATCTTTAATTTCATTTCTTATTGATATTAATTGATGAATTTAAAAATAAAGAGTACCTCCCATCATTTCTGGTAAGCAAGACTCGTCTTTTGAGTCCAAACATACATTTTAACACATTGATCATGAAATTAACACATGTAGCTAAACAACCTAGTATATTAATTGAACAAACAAGCATAAACACCATTAAAACGCAAAATCTATTTAAATCCATCAGCCAAAAGAGTCATTCATCATGGTTTGCATTTCGTACAAATATTAACTATTTTAATTCGTAAATAATGACTTATTCCAATCACCTCATGTGAATTAGGCTCCTCTTGTTGTTACCAGGACTATTTTTCATGCAATAACCATGAAAGTACCTTTTCTTTCTTTCTAAATAACTATGTTCATTATGAAAAAAATGCCCATGGAACGTCTATATGATGAATTCATTCAATTTAACAAACAATGGAGTCCTTGATCTTCACTTTCATTGCTTATTGATATTAATTGTTGAATTCAAAAATAGAGAGTACTTCCATCATTAATGGTTAGCAAGGATGCTCTTTTGATTCCAAACACACTTTTTGACACATTGATCATGAAATTAACACATGTAGCTAAACAACCTAGTATATTAATTGAACAAACAAGTATAAACACCATTAAAACGCAAAATCTATTTAAATCCATAAACCAAAGGAGTCATTCATCATGGTTTGCATTTCGTACAAATATTAACTATTTTAATTCATAATTAATGAGTCATTCTAATCACCTCATTTGAATTAGGCTCCTCTTGTTGTTACCAGGACTATTTCAAGCAATAACCTTGAAATTAACTTTTGTTTCTTTCTTAATAACTATATACATTGTGAAAAAAATTGCCCATGGAATATCTATAGGATGAATTCATTCAATTTAACAAGCAATGGAGTCCTTGATCTTTAATTTCATTTCTTATTTATATTAATTGTTGAATTCAAAAATAGAAAGTACCTCCCATCATTTCTGGTTAGCAAAGCTGTTCTTTTGATTCCAAAACACTCTTTTTGACACATTGATCATGAAATTAACACATGTAGCTAAACAACCTAGTATATTAATTGAATCAAAAAAGTATAAACGCCATTAAAACTCTAAATCTATTTAAATCCATTAGCGAAACGAGTCATTCATCATGGTTTGCATTACGTGCAAATGTGAACTGGTTTAATTCCTAAAGAATGAGACATTCTAATCACCTCATGTGAATTAGGCTCCTTTTCTTGTTACCAGGACTATTTTTCTTGCAATAACAAGGAAATTAACTTTTGTTTCTTTCTTCATAACTATATTCATTATGAAGAAAATACCCATGGAATATCTATAGGTTCAATGAATTCAATTTAACAAACAATGGAGTCCTTGATCTTTATTTTCATTTCTTATTGATATTAATTGATGAATTTAAAAATAGAAAGTACCTCCCATCATTTCTGGTAAGCAAGGCTCGTCTTTTGAGTCCAAACACACATTTTGACACATTGATCATGAAATTAACATATGTAGCTAAACAACCTAGTATAGTAATTGAAGAAACAAGTATAAACACCATTAAAACGCAAAATCTATTTAAATCCATCAGCCAAAAGAGTCATTCATCATGGTTTGCAATTCGTACAAATATTAACTATTTTAATTCATAAATAATGAATTATTCCAATCACCTCATTTGAATTAGGCTACTCTTGTTGTTACTAGGACTATTTTTCATGCAATAACCATGAAAGTACCTTTTCTTTCTTTCTAAATAACTATTTTCATTATGAAAAAAAATGCCCATGGAACATCTATATGAGGAATTCATTCAATTTAACAAACAACGGAGTCCTTGATCTTCAATTTCATTGCTTATTGATATTAATTGTTGAATTCAAAAATAGAAAGTACCTCCCATCATTAATGGTTAGCAAGGATGCTCTTTTGATTCCAAACACACTTTTTGACACATTGATCATGAAATTAACACATGTAGCTAAACAACCTAGTATATTAATTAAACAAACAAGTATAAACACCATTAAAACGCAAAATCTATTTAAATCCATAAGCCAAAGGAGTCATTCATCATGGTTTGCATTTCGTACAAATATTAACTATTTTAATTTATAAATAATGAGTCATTCTAATCACTTCATTTGAATTAGGCTCCTCTTGTTGTTACCAGGACTATTTTTCATGCAATAACCATGAAAGTACCTTTTCTTTCTTTCTAAATAACTATGTTCATTACGAAAAAAATGGCCATGGAACATCTATATGATGATTTCATTCCATTTAACAAACAATGGAGTCCTTGATCTTCAATTTCATTGCTTATTGATATTAATTGTTCAATTCAAAAATAGAGAGTACCTCCCATCATTAATGGTTAGCAAGGATGCTCTTTTGATTCCAAACACACTTTCTGACACATTGATCATGAAATTAACACGTGTAGCTAAACAACCTAGTATATTAATTGAACAAACAAGTATAAACACCATTAAAACGCAAAATCTATTTAAATCCATAAGCCAAAGGAGTCATTCATCATGGTTTGCATTTCGTACAGATATTAACTACTTTAATTCATAAATAATGAGTCATTCTAATCACCTCATTTGAATTAGGCTCTTCTTGTTGTTACCAGGACAATTTCAAGCAATAACCTTGAAATTAACTTTTGTTTTTTTCTTAATAACTATAAACATTATGAAAAAAATTGCCTATGGAACATCTATAGGATGAATTCATTCAATTTAACAAAAAATGGAGTCCTTGATCTTCAATTTCATTTCTTATTGATATTAATTGTTGAATTCAAAAATAGAGAGTACCTCCCATCATTTCTGGTTAGCAAAGCTGTTCTTTTGATTCCAAACACTCTTTTTGACACATTGATCATGACATTAACACATGTAGCTAAACAACCTAGTATATTAATTAAATCAAAGAAGAATCAACACCATTAAATCTCTAAATCTATTTAAATCCATTAGCAAAATGAGTCATTCATCATGGCTTACATTTCGTGCAAATGTGAACTCATTTAATTCCTAAACAATGAGACATTCTAATCACCTCGTGTGAATTAGGCTCCTCTAGTTATTACCAGGACTATTTTTCATGCAATAACCGTGAATGTACCTTTTCTTTCTTTCTAAATAACTATGTTCATTACGAAAAAAATGGCCATGGAACATCTATATGATGATTTCATTCCATTTAACAAACAATGGAGTCCTTGATCTTCAATTTCATTGCTTATTGATATTAATTGTTCAATTCAAAAATAGAGAGTACCTCCCATCATTAATGGTTAGCAAGGATGCTCTTTTGATTCCAAACACACTTTTTGACATATGGGTCATGAAATTAACACATGTAGCTAAACAACCTAGTATATTAATTGAACAAACAAGTATAAACACCATTAAAACGCTAAATCTATTTTAATCCACAAGCCAAAGGAGTCATTAATCATGGTTTGCATTTCGTATAAATATTAACTATTGTAATTCAGAAATAATGATTTATTCTAATCACCTTATGTGAATTAGGCTCCTCTTGTTGTTACCAGGACTATTTTTCATGCAATAACCATGAAATTACCTCTTCTTTCTTTTTTAATAACTATGTTCATTATGAAAAAAATTTCCATGGAACAACTATATGATGAATTCATTCAATTTAACAACCAATGGAGTCCTTGATCTTTAATTTCATTTCTTATTGATATTAATTGTTGAATTCAAAAATAGAGAGTACCTCCCATCATTTCTGGTTAGTAAGGCTTGTCTTTTGGGTCGAAACACACTTTTTCACACATTTATCATGAAATTAATAAATGTAGCTAAACAACCTAGTATATTAATTGGACAAACAAGTATAAACACCATTAAAACACAAAATCTATTTAAATCCATAAGCCAAAGGAGTCATTCATCATGGTTTGCATTTCGTACAAATATTAACTATTTTAATTCATAAATAATGAGTCATTCTAATCACCTCATGTGAATTAGGCTCCTCTTGTTGTTACCAGGACAATTTCAAGCAATAACCTTGAAATTAACTTTTGTTTCTTTCTTAATAACTATATACATTGTGAAACAAATTGCCCATGCAATATCTATAGGATGAATTCATTCAATTTAACAAACAATGGAGTCCTTGATCTTTAATTTCATTTCATATTGATATTAATTGATGAATTCAAAAATAGAGAGTACCTCCCACCATTTTTGGTTAGCAAGGCTCGTCTTTTGAGTCCAAGCACAGTTTTTGACACATTGATCGTGAAATTAAAGCATGTAGTTAAACAACCAAGTATATTAATTGAATCAAACAAGGATAAAAACCATTAAAAATCTAAATTTATTTAAATCCGACAGCCAAAGTAGTCATTCATCATGGTTTGCATTTCGTACAAATATTAACTATTTTAATTCTTAAATAATGACTTATTCTAATCACCTCACGTGAATTAGGCTCCTCTTGTTGTTACCAGGACAATTTCAAGCAATAACCTTGAAATTAACTTTTGTTTCTTTCTTAATAACTATATTCATTATGAAACAAATTGCCCATGGAACATCTATAGGATGAATTCATTCAATTTATCAAACAATGGAGTCCTTGATCTTAAATTTCATTTCTTATTGATATTAATTGTTGAATTCAAAAATAGAGAGTACCTCCCATCATTTCTGGTTAGCAGGGCTGCTCTTTTGATTCCAAACACACTTTTTGAAACATTGACCTTGAAATTAACACATGTAGCTACACAACGTAGTATATTAATTGAATCAAACAAGGATAAACACCATTAAAACTCTAAATCTATTTAAATCCATTAGCGAAACGAGTCATTCATCGTGGTTTGCATTACATGCAAATGTGAACTGGTTTAATTCCTAAATAATGAGACATTCTAATCACCTCATGTGAATTAGGCTGCTCTTGTTGTTACCAGGACAATTTCAAGCAATAACCTTGAAATTAAATTTTGTTTCTTTCTTAATAACTATAAACATTATGAAAAAAATTGCCCATGGAACATCTATAGGATGAATTCATTCAATTTAACAAAAAATAGAGTCCTTGATCTTAAATTTCATTTCTTATTGATATTAATTGTTGAATTCCAAAGTAGAGAGTACCTCCCATCATTTCTGGTTAGCAGGACTGCTCTTTTGATTCCAAACACTCTTTTTGAAACATTGATCGTGAAATTAACACATGAAGCTAAACAACGTAGTATATTAATTGAATCAAACAAGGATAAACACCATTAAAACTATAAATCTATTTAAATCCATTAGCGAATCGAGTGATTCATCATGGTTTGCATTACATGGAAATGTGAACTGGTTTAATTCCTAAATAATGAGACATTTTAATCACCTCATGTGAATTAGGCTGCTTTTGTTGTTACCAGGACAATTTCAAGCAATAACCTTGAAATTAACTTTTGTTTCTTTCTTAATAACAATGTTCATTATGAAAAATATGCCCATGGAACAACTATATGATGAATTCATTCAATTTAATAACCAATGGAGTCCTTAATCTTTAATTTCATTTCTTATTGATATTAATTGATGAATTCAAAGATAGAGAGTACCTCCCATCATTTCTGGTCAGTAAGGATGCTCTTTTGATTCCAAACACACTTTGCGACAAATTGATCATGAAATTAACACATGTAGCTAAACAACCTAGTGTATGAATTGAACAAACAAGTATAAACACCATTATAATGCAAAATCTATTTAAATCCATCAGCCAAAGGAGTCATTCATCATGGTTTGCATTTCGTACAAATATTAACTATTTTAATTCATAAATAATGAGTCATTCTAATCACGTCATGTGAATTAGGCTCCTTTTGTTCTTACTAGGACAATTTCAAGCAATAACCTTGAAATTAAATTTTGTTTCTTTCTTAATAACTATAAACATTATGAAAAAAATTGCCCATGGAACATCTATAGGATGAATTCATTCAATTTAACAAACAATGGAGTCCTTGATCTTAAATTTCATTTCTTATTGATATTAATTGTTGAATTCAAAAATAGAGAGTACCTCCCATCATATCTGGTTAGCAGGGCTGCTCTTTTGATTCCAAACACACTTTTTGAAACATTGATCGTGAAATTAACACATGAAGCTAAACAACGTAGTATATTAATTGAATCAACCAAGGATAAACACCATTAAAACTCTAAATCTATTTAAATCCATTAGCGAAACGTGTCATTCATCGTGGTTTGCATTACATGGAAATATGAACTGGTTTAATTCCTAAATAATGAGACATTCTAATCACCTCATGTGAATTAGGCTGCTTTTGTTGTTTCCAGGACAATTTCAAGCAATAACCTTGAAATTAACTTTTGTTTCTTTCTTAATAACAATGTTCATTATGAAAAAAATGCCCATGGAACAACTATATGATGAATTCATTCAATTTAACAACTAATGGAGTCCTTAATCATTAATTTCATTTCTTATTGATATTAATTGATGATTTCAAAAATAGAGAGTACCTCCCATCATTTCTGGTCAGTAAGGATGCTCTTTTGATTCAAAACACACTTTACGACACATTGATCATGAAATTAACACATGTAGCTAAACAACCTAGTATATGAATTGAACAAACAAGTATAAACACCATTATAATGCAAAATCTATTCAAATCCATCAGTCAAAGGAGTCATTCATCATGGTTTGCATTTCGTACAAATATTAACTATTTTAATTCATAAATAATGAGTCATTCTAATCACGTCATGTGAATTAGGCTCCTTTTGTTCTTAACAGGACAATTTCAAGCAATAACCTTGAAATTAAATTTTGTTTCTTTCTTAATAACTATAAACATTATGAAAAAAATTGCCCATGGAACATCTATAGGATGAATTCATTCAATTTAACAAACAATGGAGTCCTTGATCTTAAATTTCATTTCTTATTGATATTAATTATTGAATTCAAAAATATATAGTACCTCCCATCTTTTCTGGTTAGCAGGGCTGCTCTTTGATACCAAACACACTTTTTCAAACATTGATCGTGAAATTTACACATGTAGCTAAACAACGTAGTATATTAACTGAATCAAACAAGGATAAACACCATTAAAACTCTAAATCTATTTAAATCCATTAGCGAAACGAGTCATTCATCATGGTTTGCATTACATGCAAATGTGAACTGGTTTAATTCCTAAATAATGAGACATTCTAATCACCTCATATGAATTAGGCTGCTCTTGTTGTTACTAGGACAATTTCAAGCAATAACCTTGAAATTAAATTTTGTTTCTTTCTTAATAACTATAAACATTATGAAACAAATTGCCCATGGAACATCCATAGGATGAATTCATTCAATTTAACAAAAAATAGAGTCCTTGATCTTAAATTTCATTTCTTATTGATATTAATTGTTGAATTCAAAAGTAGAGAGTACCTCCCATCATTTCTGGTTAGCAGGACTGCTCTTTTGATTCCAAACACTCTTTTTGAAACATTGATCGTGAAATTAACACATGTAGCTAAACAACGTAGTATATTAATTGAATCAAAGAAGGATAAACACCATTAAAACTCTATATCTATTTAAATCCATTAGCGAAACGAGTGATTCATCATGGTTTGCATTACATGCACATGTGAACTGGTTTAATTCCTAAATAATGAGACATTTTAATCACCTCATGTGAATTAGGCTGCTCTTGTTGTTACCAGGACAATTTCAAGCAATAACCTAGAAATTAACTTTTTTTTCTTTCCTAATAACTATAAACATTATGAAAAAAATTGCCCATGGAACATCTATAGGATGAATTCATTCAATTTAACAAAAAATGGAGTCCATGATCTTTAATTTCATTTGTTATTGATACTAATTGATGAATTCAAAAATAGAGAGTACCTCCCATCATTTCTGGTTAGCAAGGCCCGTCTTTTGAGTACAAACACACATGTTGACACATTGATCATGAAATTAACACATGTAGCTAAACAACCTAGTATATTAATTGAAGAAACAAGTATAAACACCATTACAACACAAAATCAATTTAAATCCATCAGCCAGAAGAGTCATTCATTATGGTTTGCATTTCGTACAAATATTAACGATTTTAATTCATAAATATTGACTTGTTCCAATCACCGCATGTGAATTAGGCTCCTCTTGTTGTTACCAGGAATATTTTTCATACAATAACCATGAAACTACCTTTTCTTTCTTTCTAAATAACTATGTTCATTATGAAAAAAATGCCTATGGAACATCTATATGATGAATTCATTCAATTTAACAAACAATGGAGTCCTTCATCTTCAATTTCATTGCTTATTGATATTAATTGTTCAATTCAAAAATAGAGAGTACCTCCCATCATTAATTGTTAGCAAGGATGCTCTTTTGATTTCAAACACACTTTTTGACACATTGATCATGAAATTAACACATGTAGCTAAACAACCTAGTTTATTAATTGAACAAATAAGTATAAACACCATTAAAACGCAAAATCTATTTAAATCTATAAGCCAAAGGAGTCATTCATCATGGTTTGCATTTCGTACAAATATTAACTATTTTAATTCATAAATAATGAGTCATTCTAATCACCTCATTTGAATTAGGCTCCTCTTGTTGTTACCAGGACAATTTCAAGCAATAATCTTGAAATTAACTTTTGTTTTTTTCTTAATAACTATAAACATTATGAAAACAATTGCCCATGGAACATCTATAGGATGAATTCATTCAATTTAACAAACAATAGAGCCCTTGATCTTCAATTTCATTTCTTATTGATATTAATTGTTGAATTCAAAAATAGAGAGTATGTCCCATCATTAATGGTTAGCAAGGATGCTCTTTCGATTCCAAACACACTTTTTGACACATTGATAATGAAATTAACAAATGTAGGTAAAAAACCTAGTATATTAATTGAACAAACAAGTATAAACACCATTAAAATGCAAAATCTATTTAAATCCATAAGCCAAAGGAGTCATTCATCATGGTTTGCATTTCGTACAAATATTAACTATTTTAATTCATAAATAATGAGTCATTCTAATCACCTCATTTGGATTAGGCTCCTCTTATTGTTACCAGGACAATTTCAAGCAATAACCTTGAAATTAACTTTTGTTTTTTTCTTAATAACTATAAACATTATGAAAAAAATTGCCCATGGAACATCTATAGGATGAATTCATTCAATTTAACAAAAAATGGAGTCCTTGATCTTCAATTTCATTTCTTATTGATATTAATTGTTGAATTCAAAAATAGAGAGTACCTCCCATCATTTCTGGCTAGCAAAGCTGTTCTTTTGATTCCAAACACTCTTTTTGACACATTGATCGTGAAATTAACACATGTAGCTAAACAACCTAGTATATTAATTAAATCAAAGAAGAATCAACACCATTAAAACTCAAAATCTATTTAAATCCATTAGCAAAACGAGTCATTCATCATGGCTTGCATTTCGTGCAAATGTGAACTGGTTTAACTCCTAAAGAATGAGACATTCTAATCACATCGTGTGAATTAGGCTCCTCTAGTTGTTACCAAGACTATTTTTCATGCAATAACCATGAAAGTACCTTTTCTTTCTTTCTAAATAACTATGTTCATTATGAAAAAAATGACCATGGAACATCTATATGATGAATTCATTCCATTTAACAAACAATGGAGTCCTTGATCTTCAATTTCATTGCTTATTGATATTAATTGTTCAATTCAAAAATAGAGAGTAACTCCCATCATTTTTGGTTAGCAAGGCTCGTCTTTTGAGTCCAACTCACTTTTTGACACATTGATCATGAAATTAACACATGTAGCTAAACAACCTAGTATATTAATTGAACAAACAAGTATAAACACCATTAAAACGCAAAATCTATTTAAATCCATACGCCAAAGGAGTCATTCATCATGCTTTGCATTTCGTACAAATAGTAACTATTTTAATTCATAAATAATGAGTCATTCTAATCACCTCATTTGAATTAGGCTCCTCTTGTTGTTACCAGGACAATTTCAAGCAATAACCTTGAAATTAACTTTTGTTTTTTTGTTAATATCTATAAACATTATAAAAAAAATTGCCCATGGAACATCTATAGGATGAATTCATTCAATTTAACAAACAATGGAGTCCTTGATCTTCAATTTCATTTCTTATTGATATTAATTGTTGAATTCAAAAATAGAGAGTACCTCCCATAATTTCTGGTTAGCGAGACTCCTCTTTTGATTCGAAACACACTTTTTGATACATTGATCATGAAATTAACACTTGTAGCTAAACAACGTAGTATATTAATTGAATCAAATAAGTATAAACACCATTAAAGCTCTAAATCTATTTAAATCCATCTGCGAAACGAGTCATTCATCGTAGTTTGCATTTTGTGCAAATGTGAACTGGTTTAATTCCTAAATAATGAGACATTCTAATCACCACATGTGAATTAGGCTCCTTTTATTGTTATCAGGGCTATTTTTCATGCAATAACCATGAAATTAACTTTTGTTTCTTTGTTAATAACTATGTTCATTATGAGGAAAATGCCCATGGAACATCTATAAGCTGAATTGATTCAATTTAACAAACAATGGAGTCCTTGATCTTCAATTTCATTTCTTATTGATGTTAATTGTTGAATTCAAAAATAGAGAGTACTTCCCATAATTTCTAGTTTGCGAGACTCCTCTTTTGATTCAAAACACACTTTTTGACAAATTGATCATGAAATTAACACATGTAGTTAAAGAACATAGTATATTAATTGAATCAAATAAGCATAAACACCATTAAAGCTCTAAATCTATTTAAATCCATCAGCGAAACGAGTCATTCATCATGGTTTGCATTTCGTGCAAATGTGAACTGGTTTAATTCCTAAATAATGAGACATTCTAATCACCACATGTGAATTAGGCTACTTTTCTTGTTACCAGGGATATTTTTCATGCAATAACCATGAAATTAACTTTTGTTTCATTCTTAATAACTATATTCATTATGAAGGAAATGCCCATGCAACATATATAGGTTGAATTAATTCAATTTAACAAACAATGGAGTCCTTGATCTTTAATTTCATTTCTTATTGATATTAATTGATGGATTTAAAAATAGAGAGTACCTCCCATCATTTCTGGTTAGCAAGGCTCATCTTTTGAGTCCAAACACACATTTTGACACATTGATCATGAAATTAACACATGTAGCTAAACAACGTAGTATATTAATTGAACAAACAAGTATAAACATCATTAAAATGCAAAATCTATTTAAATCCATCAGCCAAAAGAGTCATTCATCATGGTTTGCATTTCGTACAAATATTAACTAATTCAATTCATAAATAATGACTTATTCCAATCACCTCATGTGAATTAGGCTCCTCTTGTTGTTACCAGGACTATTTTTCATGCAATAACCACGAAAGTACCTTTCCTTTCTTCCTAAATAACTATGTACATTATGAAAAAAATGCCCATGGAACATCTATATGATGAATTCATTCAATTTAACAAACAATGGAGTCCTTGATCTTCAATTTCATTGCTTATTGATATTAATTGTTGAATTCAAAAATAGAGAGTACCTCTCATCATTAATGGTTAGCAAGGATGCTCTTTTGATTCCAAACACACTTTTTGACACATTGATCATGAAATTAACACATGTAGCTAAACAACCTAGTATATTAATTGAACAAACAAGTATAAACACCATTAAAACGCAAAATCTATTTAAATCCATAAGCCAACAGAATCATTTATCATGGTTTGCATTTCGTACAAATATTAACTATTTTAATTCATAAATAATGAGTCATTCTAATCACCTCATGTGAATTAGGCTCCTCTTGTTGTTACCAGGACAATTTCAAGCAATAACGTTGAAATTAACTTTTGTTTCTTTCTTAATAACTATAGACATTGTGAAACAAATTGCCCATGGAATATCTATAGGATGAATTCATTCAATTTAACAAACAATGGAGTCCTTGATCTTTATTTCATTTCATATTGATATTAATTGATGAATTCAAAAATAGAGAATACCTCCCACTATTTTTGGTTAGCAAGGATCGTCTTTTGAGTCCAAACACACTTTTTGACACATTGATCATGAAATTAACACATGTAGCTAAACAACCTCGTATATTAATTGAACAAACAAGTATAAACACCATTAAAACCCAAAATCTATTTAAATCCATAAGCCAAAGGAGTCATTCATCATGGTTTGCATTTCATACAAATATTAACTATTTTAATTCATAAATAATGAGTCATTCTAATCACCTCATTTGAATTAGGCTCCTCTTGTTGTTACCAGGACAATTTCAAGCAATAACCTGGAAATTAACTTTTGTTTTTTTCTTAATAACTATAAACATTATGAAAAAAATTGCCCATGGAATATCTATAGGATGAATTCATTCAATTTAACAAACAATGGAGTACTTGATCTTCAATTTCATTTCTTATTGATATTAATTGTTGAATTCAAAAATAGAGAGTACCTCCCATCATTTCGGGTTAGCGAAGCTGTTCTTTTGATTCCAAACACTCTTTTTGACACATTGATCATGAAATTAACACATGTAGCTAAACAACCTAGTATATTAATTAAATCAAAGAAGAATAAACACCATTAAAACTCTAAATCTATTTAAATCCTTTAGCGACACGAGTCATTCATCATGGCTTGCATTTCGTGCAAATGTGAACTGGTTTAATTCCTAAATAATGAGACATTCTAATCACTTCATGTGAATTAGGCTCCTTTTCTTGTTACCAAGACTATTGTTCATGCAATAACCATAAAATTAACGTTTGTTTCAATGTTAATATCTATGTTCATTATGAAAAAAAATGCCCATGGAACATCTATATGATGAATTGATTCAATTTAACATATAATGGATTCCTTGATCTTCAATTTTATTTCTTATGGATACTAATTATTGAATTAAAAAATAAAGAGTACCTCTCATCATTTCTGGTAGCAAGGTTGTTCTTTTGATTCCGAAGAATTAGCAAAACGAGTCATTCATCATTGTTTGCATTTCATGCCAATGTGAACT
>JBAPLH010002166.1:0-27710 GCA_037897445.1 Ceriops zippeliana
TATGGATATTAATTGGTTAAAATACAAAAAAAACGAGTCCCTTCCCATCATTTGCTAGTTGGCAAGTATACTTTTTTTTCTTACAAACAAACTTTTTGATACAATGATCATGAAATTAATACTTGTGGCTAAATTACCAACTATATTCAATAAAAGAAACATGGTCTAAACGCTATTAAAACTCTAATTGTATCTACTTCCACCAACCAAAGAATTCATTCAACCTGGTTTGCATTTAGTAGTAATTTTAAGTGTTTAATTCCAAAAGTAATGAGACTTTCAATTCGCCTAAAGCTAATTACACTCCACTTTTAGTTCAAAAGACTATTTTTCGTGTAATGTCCATGAAATTGGCATTTGTGTCATACTTAACGACTATATTAATTGTGAAATCAATCTCCATGATCCATCTATACCATGAATTCATTCAATTCCAACAAACAATGGAGTCCCTGATCTTGATTTCCATTTCATATTGATATTATTTGGTTAAAATACAAAAAAAAAAGATTCCTCCCATCATTTCTACTTGGCAAGTATACTGTTTTGCTTAGAAACAAACTTTTTGATACAATGATCATGAAATTAATACTTGTGGATAAACTACTAACTATATTCAATAAAAGAAACAAGTCTACACCCTATTAAAACTCTAATTGTATTTACTTCCACCAATCAAAGAATTCATTCATCTTGGTTTGCATTTCGTACTAATGTTAAGTGGTTTAATTCCACAGTAATGAGACTTTCAACTCTACTAAAGCTAATTACGCTCCTCTTTTTTGTTCCAAAGACTATTTTTCATGCAATGACCATGAAATTATCATTTGTGTCATACTTTAACGACTATATTAATTGTGAAATCAATGTCAATGAACCATCTATAGCATGAATTCATGCAATTCCAAAAAACAATGGAGTCTCTGATCCTTGATTTGCATTTCTTATTGATATTAATTGGTTTAAAATACAAAAAAAAAGACTCCCTCCCATCATTTCTACTTGGCAAACGTATACTTTTTTTGCTTACAAACAAACTTTTTGATACAATGATCATGAAATTAATACTTGTGGCTAAATTACCAACTATATTCAATAAAAGAAACAAGTCTAAACTCCCTATTAAAACTCTAATTGTATTTACTTCCACCAATCAAAGAATTCATTCATCTTGGTTTGCATTTAGTAGTAATTTTAAGTGTTTAAATTCCAAAAGTAATGAGACTTTCAATTCGCCTAAAGCTAATTACACTCCACTTTTAGTTCCAAAGACTATTTTTCTTGCAATGTCCATGAAATTAGCATTTGTGTCATACTTAATGACTATATTAATTGTGAAATCAATCTCCTTGATCCATCTATACCATGAATTCATTCAATTCCAACAAACAATGGAGTCCCTGTCTTGATTTCCATTTCTTATTGATATTAATTGGTTAAAATAAAAAAAAAAAAAAAGTTCCTCCCATCATTTCTACTTGGCAAGTATACTTTTTTGCTTAGAAACAAACTTTTTGATACAATGATCATGAAATTAATACTTGTGGATAAACTACTAACTATATTCAATAAAAGAAACAAGTCTACACCCTATTAAAACTCTAATTGTATTTACTTCCACCAATCAAAGAATTCATTCATCTTGGTTTGCATTTCGTACTAATGTGAAGTGGTTTAATTCCACAGTAATGAGACTTTCAACTCTCCCAAAGCTAATTACGCTCCTCTTTTTGTTCCAAGGTATATTTTTCATGCAATGACCATGAAATTATCATTTCTGTCATACTTAACGACTATATTAATTGTGAAATCAATGTCAATGAAACATCTATACCATGAATACATTCAATTCCAACAAATAACGGAGTCCCTGATCCTGATTTGCATTTCTTATTGATATTAATTGGTTAAAATACAAAATAAAGAGTCCCTCCCATCATTTCTACTTATCAACTATACTTTTTTGCTTATAAACAAACTTTTTGATACAATGATCATGAAATTAATACTTGTTGCTAAACCACCAACTATATTCAATAAAAGAAACAAGTCTAAACCCTATTAAAACTCTAAATCAATTTACTTCCAACAATAAAAGAATTCATTCATCTTGGTTTGCATTTACTAGCAATGTTAAGTATTTTCATTCCGAAATAATGAGACTTTCAATGCGCCTAAAGCTAATTAGGCTCTTATTTTAGTTCCAAAGACTATTTTTCATGCAATGACCCGAGTATTATCATTTGTGTCATACTGAACGACTATATTAATTGTGAAATCAATATCCATGAACTATCTCTACCATGAATTCATTCAATTCCAACAAAAAATGGAGTCCCTGATCTTGTTTGCATTTCTTATAGATATTAATTGGTTAAAATACAAAAAAAAAAAAGTCTCTACCATTATTCCTACTTGGCAAGTATACCTTTTTGCTTACAAACAAACTTTTTGATACAATGATCAAGAAATTAATACTAGTGGCTAAACTACCAACTATGTTCAATAAAATAAACAAGTCTACACCGAATTACAACACTAATTGTATTTACTTCCACCAATCAAAGAATTCATTCATCTTGGTTTTCATTTCGTACTAATGTTAAGTGGTTTAATTCCACAGTAATGAGACTTTCAACTCTCCTAAAGCTAATTACGCTCCTCTTTTTGTTCCAAAGACTATTTTTCATGCAATGACCATGAAATTATCATTTGTGTCATACTTAACGACTATATTAATTGTGAAATCAATGTCAATGAACCATCTATAGCTTGAATTCATGCAATTCCAACAAACAATGGTCTCTGATCTTGATTTGCATTTCTTATGGATATTAATTGGTTAAAATACAAAAAAAACGAGTCCCTCCCATCATTGCTAGTTGGCAAGTATACTTTTTTTCTTACAAACAAACTTTTTGATACAATGATCATGAAATTAATACTTGTGGCTAAATTACCAACTATATTCAATAAAAGAAACATGTCTAAACGCTATTAAAACTCTAATTGTATCTACTTCCACCAACCAAAGAATTCATTCAACCTGGTTTGCATTTAGTAGTAATTTTAAGTGTTTAATTCCAAAAGTAATGAGACTTTCAATTCGCCTAAAGCTAATTACACTCCACTTTTAGTTCAAAAGACTATTTTTCGTGTAATGTCCATGAAATTGGCATTTGTGTCATACTTAACGACTATATTAATTGTGAAATCAATCTCCATGATCCATCTATACCATGAATTCATTCAATTCCAACAAACAATGGAGTCCCTGATCTTGATTTCCATTTCATATTGATATTATTTGGTTAAAATACAAAAAAAAAAGTTCCTCCCATCATTTCTACTTGGCAAGTATACTGTTTTGCTTAGAAACAAACGTTTTGATACAATGGTCATGAAATTAATAGTTGTGGATAAACTACTAACTATATTCAATAAAAGAAACGAGTCTACACCCTATTAAAACTCTAATTGTATTTACTTCCACCAATCAAAGAATTCATTCATCTTGGATTGCATTTCGTACTAATGTTAAGTGGTTTAATTCCACAGTAATGAGACTTTCAACTCTACTAAAGCTAATTACGCTCCTCTTTTTGTTCCAAAGACCATTTTTCATGCAATGACCATGAAATTATCATTTGTGTCATACTTAACGACTATATTAATTGTGAAATCAATGTCAATGAACCATCTATAGCATGAATTCATGCAATTCCAAAAAACAATGGAGTCTCTGATCTTGATTTGCATTTCTTATGGATATTAATTGGTCAAAATACAAAAAAACGACTCCCTCCCATCATTGCTACTTGGCACGTATACTCTTTTTCTTACAAACAAACTTTTTGATACAATGATCATGAAATTAATACATGTTGCTAAATTACCAACTATATTCAATAAAAGAAACATGTCTAAACGCTATTAAAACTCTAATTGTATCTACTTCCACCAATCAAAGAATTCATTCATCTTGGTTTGCATTTAGTAGTAATTTTAAGTGTTTAATTCCAAAAGTAATGAGACTTTCAATTCGCCTAAAGCTAATTACACTCCACTTTTAGTTCAAAAGACTATTTTTCTTGTAATGTCCATGAAATTAGCATTTGTGTCATACTTAATGACTATATTAATTGTGAAATCAATCTCCTTGATCCATCTATACCATGAATTCATTCAATTCCAACAAACAATGGAGTTCCTGGTCTTGATTTCCATTTCTCATTGATATTAATTGGTTAAAATACAAAAAAAAAGTTCCTCCCATCATTTCTACTTGGCAAGTATACTGTTTTGCTTAGAAACAAACTTTTTGATACGATGATCATGAAATTAATACTTGTGGATAAACTACTAACTATATTCAATAAAAGAAACAAGTCTACACCCTATTAAAACTCTAATTGTATTTACTTCCACCAATCAAAGAATTCATTCATCTTGGTTTGCATTTCGTACTAATGTGAAGTGGTTTAATTCCACAGTAATGAGACTTTCAACTCTCCCAAAGCTAATTACGCTCCTCTTTTTGTTCCAAGGTATATTTTTCATGCAATGACCATGAAATTATCATTTCTGTCATACTTAACGACTATATTAATTGTGAAATCAATGTCAATGAAACATCTATACCATGAATACATTCAATTCCAACAAATAACGGAGTCCCTGATCCTGATTTGCATTTCTTATTGATATTAATTGGTTAAAATACAAAATAAAGAGTCCCTCCCATCATTTCTACTTATCAACTATACTTTTTTGCTTATAAACAAACTTTTTGATACAATGATCATGAAATTAATACTTGTTGCTAAACCACCAACTATATTCAATAAAAGAAACAAGTCTAAACCCTATTAAAACTCTAAATCAATTTACTTCCAACAATAAAAGAATTCATTCATCTTGGTTTGCATTTACTAGCAATGTTAAGTATTTTCATTCCAAAATAATGAGACTTTCAATGCGCCTAAAGCTAATTAGGCTCTTATTTTAGTTCCAAAGACTATTTTTTTCATGCAATGACCCGAGTATTATCATTTGTGTCATACTGAACGACTATATTAATTGTGAAATCAATATCCATGAACTATCTCTACCATGAATTCATTCAATTCCAACAAAAAATGGAGTCCCTGATCTTGTTTGCATTTCTTATAGATATTAATTGGTTAAAATACAAAAAAAAAAAGTCTCTACCATTATTCCTACTTGGCAAGTATACCTTTTTGCTTACAAACAAACTTTTTGATACAATGATCAAGAAATTAATACTAGTGGCTAAACTACCAACTATGTTCAATAAAATAAACAAGTCTACACCGAATTACAACACTAATTGTATTTACTTCCACCAATCAAAGAATTCATTCATCTTGGTTTTCATTTCGTACTAATGTTAAGTGGTTTAATTCCACAGTAATGAGACTTTCAACTCTCCTAAAGCTAATTACGCTCCTCTTTTTGTTCCAAAGACTATTTTTCATGCAATGACCATGAAATTATCATTTGTGTCATACTTAACGACTATATTAATTGTGAAATCAATGTCAATGAACCATCTATAGCTTGAATTCATGCAATTCCAACAAACAATGGAGTCTCTGATCTTGATTCGCATTTCTTATGGATATTAATTGGTTAAAATACAAAAAAACAAGTCCCTCCCATCGTTGCTACTTGGCAAGTATACTTTTTTTCTTACAAACAAACTTTTTGATACAATGATCATGAAATTAATACTTGTGGCTAAATTACCAACTATATTCAATAAAAGAAACTAGTCTAAACGCTATTAAAACTCTAATTGTATCTACTTCCACCAATCACAGAATTCATTCATCTTGGTTTGCATTTAGTAGTAATTTTAAGTGTTTAATTCCAAAAGTAATGAGACTTTCAATTCGCCTAAAGCTAATTACACTCCACTTTTAGTTCAAAAGACTATTTTTCGTGTAATGTCCATGAAATTAGCATTTGTGTAATACTTAATGACTATATTAATTGTGAAATCAATCTCCATGATCCATCTATACCATGAATTCATTCAATTCTAACAAACAATGGAGTCCCTGATCTTGATTTCCATTTCTTATTGATATTATTTGGTTAAAATACAAAAAAAAAAGTTCCTCCCATCATTTCTACTTGGCAGGTATACTGTTTTGCTTAGAAACAAAGTTTTTGATATAATGATCATGAAATTAATACTTGTGGATAAACTACTAACTATATTCAATAAAAGAAACAAGTCAACACCCTCTTAAAACTCTAATTGTATTTACTTCCACTAATCAAAGAATTCATTCATCTTGGTTTGCATTTCGTACTAATGTTAAGTGGTTTAATTCCACATTAATGAGACTTTCAACTCTCCTAAAGCTAATTACGCTCCTCTTTTTGTTTCAAAGACTATTTTTCATGCAATGACCATGAAATTATCATTTGTGTCATACTTAACGACTATATTAATTGTGAAATCAATGTCAATGAACCATCTATAGCATGAATTCATTCAATTCCAACAAATAACGGAGTCTCTGATCCTGATTTGCATTTCTTATTGATATTAATTGGTTAAAATACAAATTAAAGAGTCCCTCCCATCATTTCTACTTATCAAGTATTCTTTTTTGCTTATAAACAATCTTTTTGATACAATGATCATGAAATTAATACTTGTTGCTAAACCACCAACTATATTCAATAAAAGAAACAAGTCTAAACCCTATTAAAACTCTAATTGAATTTACTTCCAACAATATAAGAATTCATTCATCTTGGTTTGCATTTCCTAGCAATGTTAAGTATTTTCATTCCAAAATAATGAGACTTTCAATGTGCCTAAAGCTAATTACACTATTATTGTAGTTCCAAAGACTATTTTTCATGCAATGACCATAGTATTATAATTTGTGTCATACTGAACGACTATATTAATTGTGAAATCAATATCCATGAACTATCTCTACCATGAATTCATTCAATTCCAACAAATAACGGAGTCCCTGATCCTAATTTGCATTTCTTATTGATATTAATTGGTTAAAATACAAAATAAAGAGTCCCTCCCATCATTTCTACTTATCAAGTATACTTTTTTGCTTACAAACAAACTTTTTGAAACAATGATCATGAAATTAATACTAGTGGCTAAATTACCAACTATATTCAAAAAAAGAAATAAGTCTAAACGCTATTAAAACTCTAATTGTATCTACTTCCACCAATCACAGAATTCATTCATCTTGGTTTGCATTTAGGAGTAATTTTAAGTGTTTATTTCCAAAAGTAATGAGACTTGCAATTCGACTAAAGCTAATTACACTCCACTTTTAGTTCAAAAGACTATTTTTCGTGTAATGTCCACGAAATTAGCATTTGTGTCATACTTAATGACTATATTAATTGTGAATTCAATCTCCATCATCCATCTATACCATGAATTCATTCAATTCCAACAAACAATGGAGTCCCTGATCTTGATTTCCATTTCTTATTGATATTAATTGGTTAAAATACAAAATAAAAAAGTTCCTCCCATCATTTCTACTTGGCAAGTATACTGTTTTGCTTAGAAATAAACTTTTTGATACAATGATCATGAAATTAATACTTGTGGACAAACTACTAACTATATTCAATAAAATAAACAAGTCTACACCCTATTAAAACTCTAATTGTATTTACTTCCACCAATCAAAGACTTCATTCATCTTGGTTTGCATTTCGTACTAATGTTAAGTGGTTTAATTCCACAGTAATGAGACTTCCAACTCTCCTAAAGCTAATTACGCTCCCCTTTTTGTTCCAAAGACTATTTTTCATGCAATGACCATGAAATTATCATTTGTGTCATACTTAACGACTATATTAATAGTGAAATCAATGTCAATGAACCATCTATACCATGAATTCATTCAATTCCAACAAATAACGGAGTCCCTGATCCTGATTTGCATTTCTTATTGATATTAATTGGTTAAAATACAAAATAAAGAGTCCCTCCCATCATTTCTACTTATCAAGTATACTTTTTTGCTTACAAACAAACTTTTTGAAACAATGATCATGAAATTAATACTAGTGGCTAAATTACCAACTATATTCAATAAAAGAAACAAGTCTAAACGCTATTAAAACTCTAATTGTATCTACTTCTACCAATCACAGAATTCATTCATCTTGGTTTGCATTTAGTAGTAATTTTAAGTGTTTAATTCCAAAAGTAATGAGACTTTCAATTCGCCTAAAGCTAATTACACTCCACTTTTAGTTCAAAAGACTATTTTTCGTGTAATGTCCATGAAATTAGCATTTGTGTCATACTTAATGACTATATTAATTGTGAAATCAATCTCCATGATCCATCTATACCATGAATTCATTCAATTCCAACAAACAATGGAGTCCCTGATCTTGATTTGCATTTCTTATAGATATTAATTGTTTAAAATACAAAAAAAAAGAGTCTCTGCCATTATTCCTACTTGAAACAATGATCATTAAATTAATACTAGTGGCTAAACTACCAACTATATTCAATAAAAGAAACAAGTCTACACCCTATTAAAACACTAATTGTATTTACTTCCACCAATCAAAGAATTCATTCATCTTGGTTTTAATTTCGTACTAATGTTAGGTGGTTTAATTCCACAGTAATAAGACTTTCAACGCTCCTAAAGCTAATTACGCTACTCTTTTTGTTCCAAAGACTATTTTTCATCCAATTACCATGAAATTATCATTTGTGTCATACTTAACGACTATATTAATTGTGAAATCAATGCCCATGAACCATCTATACCATAAATTCATGCAATTCCAACAAACAATGGAGTGTATGATCTTGATTTGCATTTCTTATAGATATTAATTGTTTAAAATACAACAAAAAAGAGTCTCTACCATTATTCCTACTTGTCAAGTATACTTTTTTGCTTACAAAGAAACTTTTTGATACAATGATCATTAAATTAATACTAGTGGCTAAACTACCAACTATATTCAATAAAAGAAACAAGTCTACACCCTATTAAAACACTAATTGTATTTACTTCCACCAATCAAAGAATTCATTCATCTTGTTTTTAATTTCGTACTAATGTTAAGTGGTTTAATTCCACAGTAATGAGACTTTCAAATCATCTAAAGCTAATTACGCTCCTCTTTTTGTTCCAAAGACTATTTTTCATGCAATGACCATGAAATTATCATTTGTGTCATACTTAACGACTATATTAATTGTGAAATCAATGTCAATGAACCATCTATAGCATGAATTCATTCAATTCCAACAAACAATGGAGTCTCTGATCTTGATTTGCATTTCTTATGGATATTAATTGGTTAAAATACAAAAAAATGAGTCCCTCCCATCATTTCTACTTGGCAAGTATACTGTTTTGCTTAGAAACAAACTTTTTGATACAATGATCATGAAATTAATACTTGTTGCTAAACCACTAACTATATTCAATAAAAGAAACAAGTCTAAACCCTATTAAAACTCTAATTGAATTTACTTCCAACAATAAAAGAATACATTCATCTTGGTTTGCATTTCCTTGCAATGTTAAGTATTTTCATTCCAAAATAATGAGATTTTCAATGTGCCTAAAGCTAATTACGCTCTTATTTTAGTTCCAAAGACTATTTTTCATGCAATGACCATAGTATTATCATTTGTGTCATACTGAACGACTATATTAATTGTGAAATCAATATCCATGAACTATCTCTACCATGACTTCATTCAATTCCAATAAACAATGGAGTCCCTGATCTTGTTTGCATTTCTTATAGATATTAATTGGTTAAAATACAAAAAAAAAAAGTCTCTGCCATTATTCCTACTTCGCAAGTATACTTTTTTGCTTACAAACAAACTTTTTGATACAATGATCATGAAATTAATACCAGTGGCTAAACTACCAACTATGTTCAATAAAAGAAACAAGTCTACACCCTATTAAAACACTAATTGTATTTACTTCCACCAATCAAAGAATTCATTCATCTTGGTTTTAATTTCGTACTAATGTTAGGTGGTTTAATTCCACAGTAATGAGACTTTCAACTCTCCTAAAGCTAATTACGCTCCTCTTTTTGTTCCAAAGACTATTTTTCATGCAATGACCATGAAATTATCATTTGTGTCATACTTAACGACTATATTAATTGTGAAATCAATGTCAATGAACAATCTATACCATGAATTCATGCAATTCCAACAAACAATGGAGTGTATGATCTTGATTTGCATTTCGTATAGATATTAATTGTTTAAAATACAACAAAAAAGAGTCTCTACCATTATTCCTACTTGGCAAGTATACTTTTTTGCTTACAAACAAACTTTTTGATACAATGATCATTAAATTAATACTAGTGGCTAAACTATCAACTATATTCAATAAAAGAAACAAGTCTACACCCTATTAAAACACTAATTGTATTTACTTCCAGGAATCAAAGAATTCATTCATCTTGGTTTTCATTTCGTACTAATGTTAAGTGGTTTAATTCCACAGAAATGAGACTTTCAAATCTTCTAAAGCTAATTACGCTCCTCTTTTTGTTCCAAAGACTATTTTTCATGCAATGACCATGAAATTATCATTTGTGTCATACTTAACGACTATATTAATTGTGAAATCAATGTCAATGAACAATCTATTCCATGAATTCATGCAATTCCAACAAACAATGGAGTGTATGATCTTGATTTGCATTTCTTATAGATATTAATTGTTTAAAATACAACAAAAAAGAGTCTCTACCATTATTCCTACTTGGCAAGTATACTTTTTTGCTTACAAACAAACTTTTTGATACAATGATCATTAAATTAATACTAGTGGCTAAACTATCAACTATATTCAATAAAAGAAACAAGTCTACACCCTATTAAAACACTAATTGTATTTACTTCCAGCAATCAAAGAATTCATTCAACTTGGTTTTCATTTCGTACTAATGTTAAGTGGTTTAATTCCACAGTAATGAGACTTTCAAATCTTCTAAAGCTAATTACGCTCCTCTTTTTGTTCCAAAGACTATTTTTCATGCAATGACCATGAAATTATCATTTGTGTCATACTTAACGACTATATTAATTGTGAAATCAATGTCAATGAACCATCTATAGCATGAATTCATGCAATTCCAACAAACAATGGAGTCTCTGATCTTGATTTGCATTTCTTATGGATATTAATTGGTTAAAATACAAAAAAACGAGTCCCTCCCATCATTTCTACTTGGCAAGTATACTGTTTTGCTTAGAAACAAACTTTTTGATACAATGATCATGAAGTTAATACTTGTGGATAAACTACTAACTATATTCAATAAAAGAAACAAGTCTACACCCTATTAAAACACTAATTGTATTTACTTCCACCAATCAAAGAATTCATTCATCTTGGTTTTAATTTCATACTAATGTTAAGTGGTTTAATTCCACAGTATTGACACTTTCAAATCTTTTAAAGTTAATTACGCTCCTCTTTTTGTTCAAAGACTATTTTTCATGCAATGACCATGAAATTATCATTTGTGTCATACTTAACGACTATATTAATTGTGAAATCAATCTCAATCAACCATTTATACCATGAATTCATGCAATTCCAACAAACAATGGAGTGTATGATCTTGATTTGCATTTCTTATAGATATTAATTGTTTAAAATACAACAAAAAAGAGTCTCTACCATTATTCCTACTTGGAAAGTATACTTTTTTGCTTACAAACAAACTTTTTCATACAATGATCATTAAATTAATACTAGTGGCTAAACTACCAACTATATTCAACAAAAGAAACAAGTCTACGCCCTATTAAAACACTAATTGTATTTACTTCCACCAATCAAAGAATTCATTCATCTTGGTTTTAATTTCATACTAATGTTAAGTGGTTTAATTCCACAGTATTGAGACTTTCAAATCTTCTAAAGTTAATTACGCTCCTCTTTTTGTTCAAAGACTATTTTTCATGCAATGACCATGAAATTATCATTTGTGTCATACTTAACGACTATATTAATTGTGAAATCAATCTCAATCAACCATTTATAGCATGACTTCATGCAATTCCAAAAAACAATGGAGTCTCTGATCTTGATTTGCATTTCTTATGGATATTAATTGGTTAAAATACAAAAAAACAAGTCCCTCCCATCATTTCTACTTGGCAAGTATACTGTTTTGCTTAGAAACAAACTTTGTGATACAATGATCATGAAATTAATACTTGTGGATACACTACTAACTATATTCAATAAATGAAACAAGTCTACACCCTATTAAAACTCTAATTGTATTTACTTCCACCAATGAAAGAATTCATTCATCTTGGTTTGCATTTCGTACTAATGTTAAGTGGTTTAATTCCACAGTAATGAGATTTTCAAGTATCCTAAAGCTAATTACGCTCCTCTTTTTGTTCCAAAGACTATTTTTCATGCAATGACCATGAAATTATCATTTGTGTCATACTTAAAGACTATATTAATTGTAAAATCAATGTCAATGAACCATCTATACCATGAATTCATGCAATTCCAAAAAACAATGGAGTCTCTGATCTTGATTTGCATTTTTATGTATATTAATTGGTTAAAATACAAAAAAATGAGTCCCTACCATCATTGCTACTTGGCAAGTATACTCTTTTTCTTACAAGCAAACTTTTTCATACAATGATCATGAAATTAATACTTGTGGCTAAATTACCAACAAATTCAATAAGAGAAAGAAGTCAAAACGATATAAAAACTCTAATTGTATCTACTTCCACCAATCACAGAATTCATTCATCTTGGTTTGCATTTAGTAGTAATTTTAAGTGTTTAATTCCAAAAGTAATGAGACTTTCAATTCGCCTAAAGCTAATTACACTCCACTTTTAGTTCAAAAGACTATTTTTCGTGTAATGTCAATGAAATTAGCGTTTGTGTCATAATTAATGACCATATTAATTGTGAAATCAATCTCCATGATCCATCTATACCATGAATTCATTCAATTCCAACAAACAATGGAGTCCCTAATCTTGATTTCCATTTCTTATTGATATTAATTGGTTAAAATACAAAAAAAAAAAGTTCCTCCCATCATTTCTACTTGGCAAGTATACTGTTTTGCTTAGAAACAAACTTTTTGATACAATGATCATGAAATTAATACTTGTGGATAAACTACTAACTATATTCAATAAAAGAAACAAGTCTACACCCTATTAAAACTCTAATTGTATTTACTTCCACCAATCAAAGAATTCATTCATCTTGGTTTGCATTTCCTTCTAATGTTAAGTGGTTTAATTCCACAGTAATGAGACTTTCAACTCTCCTAAAGCTAATTACGCTCCTCTTTTTGTTCCAAAGACTATTTTTCATGCAATGACCATGAAATTATCATTTGTGTCATACTTAACGACTATATTAATTGTGAAATCAATGTCAATGAACCATCTATAGCATGAATTCATGCAATTCCAACAAACAATGGAGTCTCTGATCTTGATTTGCATTTCTTATGGATATTAATTGGTTAAAATAAAAAAAAAAAACGAGTCCCTCCCATCATTTCTACTTTGGCAAGTATACTTTTTTGCTTAGAAAACAAACTTTTTTGATACAATGATCATGAAATTAATACTTGTGGATACACTACTAACTATATTCAATAAAAGAAACACGTCTACACCCTATTAAAACTCTAATTGTATTTACTTCCACCAATCAAAGAATTCATTCATCTTGCTTTTAATTTCGTACTAATGTTAAGTGGTTTCATTCCACAGTATTGAGACTTTCAAATCTTCTAAAGCTAATTACGCTCCTCTTTTTGTTCCAAAGACTATTTTTCATGCAATGACCAGGAAATTATCATTTGTGTCATACTTAACAACTATATTAATTGTGAAAGCAATCTCAATGAACCATCTATAGCATGACTTCATGCAATTCCAAAAAACAATGGAGTCTCATATCTTGATTTGCATTTCTTATGGATATTAATTGGTTAAAATACAAAAAAACGAGTCCCTCCCATCATTTCTACTTGGCAAGTATACTGTTTTGCTTAGAAACAAACTTTGTGATACAATGATCATGAAATTAATACTTGTGGATAAACCACCAACTATGTTCAATAAAAGAAACAAGTCTATACCCTATTAAAACTCTAATTGTATTTACTTCCACCAATCAAAGAATTCATTCATCTTGGTTTTCATTTCGTACTAATGTTAAGTGGTTTAATTCCACAGTAATGAGACTTTCAACTCTCCTAAAGCTAATTACGCTCCTCTTTTTGTTCCAAAGACTATTTTTCATGCAATGACCATGAAATTATCATTTGTGTCATACTTAACGACTATATTAATTGTGAAATCAATGTCAATGAACCATCTATACCATGAATTCATGCAATTCCAAAAAGCAATGGAGTCTCTGATCTTGATTTGCATTTCTTATGGAAATTAATTGGTTAAAATATAAAAGAACGAGTCCCTCCGATCATTTCTACTTGGCAAGTATACTCTTTTTCTTACAAACAAACTTTTTGATACAATGATCATGAAATTAATGCTTGTGGCTAAATTACCAACTATATTCAATAAAAGAAACAAGTATAAACGCTATTAAAACTCTAATTGTATCTACTTCCACCAATCACAGAATTCATTCATCTTGGTTTGCATTCAGTAGTAATTTTAAGTGTTTAATTCCAAAAGAAATGAGAGTTTCAATTCGCCTAAAGCTAATTACACTCCACTTTTAGTTCAAAAGACTATTTTTCGTGTAATGTCCATGAAATTAGCGTTTGTGTCATACTAAATGACTATATTAATTGTGAAATCAATCTCCATGATCCATCTATACCATGAATTCATTCAATTCCAACAAACAATGGAGTCCCTGATCTTGATTTCCATTTCTTATTGATATTAATTGGTTAAAATACAAAAAAAAAAAAGGTTCCTCCCATCATTTCTACTTATCAAGTATACTGTTTTGCTTAGAAACAAACTTTTTGATACAATGATCATGAAATTAATACTTGTGGATAAACTACTAACCATATTCAATAAAAGAAACAAGTCTACACCCTATTAAAACTCTAATTGTATTTACTTCCACCAATGAAAGAATTCATTCATCTTGGTTTACATTTCGTACTAATGTTAAGTGGTTTAATTCCACAGAAATGAGACTTTCAACTCTCCTAAAGCTAATTACGCTCCTCTTTTTGTTCCAAAGACTATTTTTCATGCAATGACCATGAAATTATCATTTGTGTCATAATTAACGACTATATTAATTGTGAAATCAATGTCAATGAACCATCTATAGCATGAATTCATGCAATTCCAAAAAACAATGGAGTCTCTGATCTTGATTTGCATTTCTTATGGATATTAATTGGTTAAAATACAAAAAACGAGTCCCTCCCATTATTGCTACTTGGCAAGTATACTCTTTTTCTTACAAACAAACTTTTTGATACAATGATCATGAAATTAATACTTGTTGCTAAACCACCAACTATATTCAATAAAAGAAACAAGTCTAAAGCCTATTAAAACTCTATTTGAATTTACTTCCAACAATAAAAGAATTCATTCATCTTGGTTTGCATTTACTAGCAATGTTAAGTATTTTCATTCCAAAATAATGAGACTTTCAATGCGCCTAAAGCTAATTAGGCTCTTATTTTAGTTCCAAAGACTATTTTTCATGCAATGACCAGAGTATTATCATTTGTGTCATACTGAACGACTATATTAATTGTGAAATCAATATCCATGAACTATCTCTACCATGAATTCATTCAATTCCAACAAACAATGGAGTCCCTGATCTTGTTTGCATTTCTTATAGATATTAATTGGTTAAAATACAAAAAAAAAAAGAGTCTCTACCATTATTCCTACTTGGCAAGTATACTTTTTTGCCAACAAACAAACTTTTTGATACAATGATCATGAAATTAATACTAGTGGTTAAACTACCAACTATGTTCAATAAAAGAAACAAGTCTACACCCTATTAAAACACTAATTGTATTTACTTCCACCAATCAAAGAATTCATTCATCTTGGTTTTCATTTCGTACTAATGTTAAGTGGTTTAATTCCACAGTAATGAGACTTTCAACTCTCCTCAAGCTAATTACGCTGCTCTTTTTGTTCCAAAGACTATTTTTCATGCAATGACCATGGAATTATCATTTGTGTCATACTTAATAACTATATTAATTGTGAAATCAATGTCAATGAACCATCTATACCATGAATTCATTCAATTCCAACAAATAACAGAGTCCCTGATCCTGATTTGCATTTCTTATTGATATTAATTGGTTAAAATACAAAATAAAGAGTCCCTCCCATCATTTCTACTTATCAAGTATACTTTTTTGCTTACAAACAATCTTTTTGATACAATGATCATGAAATTAATACTAGTGGTTAAACTACCAACTATGTTCAATAAAAGAAACAAGTCTACACCCTATTAAAACACTAATTGTATTTACTTCCACCAATCAAAGAATTCATTCATCTTGGTTTTCATTTCGTACTAATGTTAAGTGTTTTAATTCCACTGTAATGAGACTTTCAACTCTCCTAAAGCTAATTACGCTGCTCTTTTTGTTCCAAAGACTATTTTTCATGCAATGACCATGGAATTATCATTTGTGTCATACTTAATAACTATATTAATTGTGAAATCAATGTCAATGAACCATCTATACCATGAATTCATTCAATTCCAACAAATAACAGAGTCCCTGATCCTGATTTGCATTTCTTATTGATATTAATTGGTTAAAATACAAAATAAAGAGTCCCTCCCATCATTTCTACTTATCAAGTATACTTTTTTGCTTACAAACAATCTTTTTGATACAATGATCATGAAATTAATACTAGTGGCTAAACTACCAACTATGTTCAATAAAAGAAACAAGTCTACACCCTATGAAAACACTAATTGTATTTACTTCCACCAATCAAAGAATTCATTCATCTTGGTTTTCATTTCGTACTAATGTTAAGTGGTTTAATTCCACAGTAATGAGACTTTCAACTCTACTAAAGCTAATTGCGCTCCTCTTTTTGCTCCAAAGACTATTTTTCATGCAATGACCATGAAATTATCATTTGTGTCATAGTTAACGACTATATTAATTGTTAAATCAATGTCAATGAACCATCTATAGCATGAATTCATGCAATTCCAACAAACAATGGAGTCTCTGATCCTAATTTGCATTTCTTATAGATAGTAATTGTTTAAAATACAAAAAGAAAAAGAGTCTGTGCCATTATTCCTACTTTGCAAGTATACTTTTTTGCTTACAAACAAACTTTTTGATACAATGATCATTAAATTAATACTAGTGGCTAAACTACCAACGATATTCAATAAAAGAAACAAGTCTACACCCTATTAAAACACTAATTGTATTTACTTCCACCAATCAAAGAATTCATTCATCTTGGTTTTCATTTCGTACTAATGTTAAGTGGTTTAATTCCACAGTAATGTGACTTTCAACTCTCCTAAAGCTAATTACGCTCCTCTTTTTGTTCCAAAAACTATTTTTCATGCAATGACCATGAAATTATCATTTGTGTCATACTTAACGACTATATTAATTGTGAAATCAATGTCAATGAACCATCTATAGCATGAATTCATGCAATTCCAACAAACAATGGAGTCTCTGATCTTGATTTGCATTTCTTATGGATATTAATTGGTTAAAATACAAAAAAACGAGTCCCTCCCATCATTGCTACTTGGCAAGTATACTTTTTTTCTTACAAACAAACTTTTTGATACAATGATCATGAAATTAATACTTGTGGCTAAATTACCAACTATATTCAATAAAAGAAACTAGTCTAAACGCTATTAAAACTCTAATTGTATCTACTTCCACCAATCACAGAATTCATTCATTTTGGTTTGCATTTAGTAGTAATTTTAAGTGTTTAATTCCAAAAGTAATGAGACTTTCAATTCGCCTAAAGCTAATTACACTCCACTTTTAGTTCAAAAGACTATTTTTCGTGTAATGTCCATGAAATTAGCATTTGTGTCATACTTAATGACTATATTAATTGTGAAATCAATCTCCATGATCCATCTATACCATGAATTCATTCAATTCCAACAAACAATGGAGTCCCTGATCTTGATTTCCATTTCTTATTGATATTAATTGGTTAAAATACAAAAAAAAAAAGTTCCTCCCATCATTTCTACTTGGCAAGTATACTGTTTTGCTTAGAAACAAACTTTTTGATACAATGATCATGAAATTAATACTTGTGGATAAACTACTAACTATATTCAATAAAAGAAACAAGTCTACACCCTATTAAAACTCTAATTGTATTTACTTCCTCCAATCAAAGAATTCATTCATCTTGGTTTGCATTTCGTACTAATGTTAAGGGGTTTTATTCCACAGTAATGAGACTTTCAACTCTCCTAAAGCTAATTATGCTCCTCTTTTTGTTCCAAAGATTATTTTTCATGCAATGACCATGAAATTATCATTTGGGTCATACTTAACGACTAAATTAATTGAGAAATCAATGTCAATGAACCATCTATACCATGAATTCATTCAATTCCAACAAATAACGGAGTCCCTGATCCTGATTTGCATTTCTTATTGATATTAATTGTTTAAAATACAAAATAAAGAGTCCCTCCCATCATTTCTACTTATCAAGTATACTTTTTTGCTTACAAACAAACTTTTTGATATAATGATCATGAAATTAATACTTGTGGATAAACTACTAACTATATTCAATAAAAGAAACAAGTCTACACCCTATTAAAACTCTAATTGTATTTACTTCCACCAATCAAAGAATTCATTCATCTTGGTTTGCATTTCGTACTAATGTTAAGTGGTTTAATTCCACAATAATGAGACTTTCAACTCTCGTAAAGCTAATTACGCTACTCTTTTTGTTCCAAAGATTATTTTTCATGCGATGACCATGAAATTATCATTTGTGTTATACTTAACGATGATATTAATTGTGAAATCAATGTCAATGAACCATCTATAGCATGAATTCATGCAATTCCGACAAACAATGGAGTGTCAGATCTTGATTTGCATTTCTTATAGATATTAATTGTTTGAAATACAAAAAAAAAAGAGTCTCAGCCATTATTCCTACTTTGCAAGTATACGTTTTTGCTTACAAACAAACTTTTTGATACAATGATCATTAAATTAATACTTGTGGCTAAATTACCAACTATATTCAATAAAAGAAACAAGTCTAAACCCTATTAAAACTCTAATTGTATTTACTTCCACTAATCGCAGAATTCATTCATCTTGGTTTGCATTTAGTAGTAATTTTAAGTGTTTAATTCCAAAAGTAATGAGACTTTCAACTCTCCTAAAGCTAATTACGCTCCTCTTTTTGTTCCAAAGACTATTTTTCATGCAATGACCATGAAATTATCATTTGTGTCATACTTAACGACTATATTAATTGTGAAATCAATGTCAATGAACCATCTATACCATGAATTCATTCAATTCCAACAAATAACGGAGTCCCCTGATCCTGATTTGCATTTCTTATTGATATTAATTGGTTAAAAAATACAAAATAAAGAGTCCTCCCATCATTTTTACTTATCAAGTATACTTTTTTGCTTACAAACAAACTTTTTGATATAATGATCATGAAATTAATACTAGTGGCTAAACTACTCAACTATGTTCAATAAAAGAAACAAGTCTACACCCTATTAAAACACTAATTGTACTTACTTCCACCAATAAAAGAATTCATTCATCTTGGTTTTCATTTCGTACTAATGTTAACTGGTTTAATTCCCCAGTAATGAGACTTTCAACTCTCCTAAAGCTAATTACACTCCTCTTTTTGTTCCAAAGACTATTTTTCATGCAATGACCATGAAATTATCATTTGTATCATAGTTAACGACTATATTAATTGTTAAATCAATGTCAATGAACCATCTATAGCATGAATTCATGCAATTGCAACAAACAATGGAGTATCTGATCTTGATTTGCATTTCTGATGGACATTAATTGGTTTAAAATAAAAAGAACGAGTCCCTCCCATCATTGCTACTTGGGCAAGTATACTTTTTTTTTCTTACAAACAAACTTTTTGATACAATGATCATGAAATTAATACTTGTGGCTAAATTACCAACTATATTCAATAAAAGAAACAAGTCTAAACACTATTAAAACTCTAATTGTATCTACTTCCACCAATCACAGAATTCATTCATCTTGGTTTGCATTTAGTAGTAATTTTAAGTGTTTAATTCCAAAGGTAATGACACTTTCAATTCGCCTAAAGCTAATTACACTCGACTTTTAGTTCAAAAGACTATTTTTCGTGTAATGTCCATGAAATTAGCATTTGTGTCATACTTAATGACTATATTAATTGTGAAATCAATCTCCATGATCAATCAATACCATGAATTCATTCAATTCCAACAAACAATGGAGTCCCTAATCTTGATTTCCATTTCTTATACATATTAATTGGTTAAAATACAACAAAAAAAAGTTCCTCCCATCATTTCTACTTGGCAAGTATACTGTTTTGCTTAGAAACAAACTTTTTGATACAATGATCATGAAATTAATACTTGTGGATAAACTACTAACTATATTCAATAAAAGAAACAAGTCTATACCCTATTAAAACTATAATTGTATTTACTTCCACCAATCAAAGACTTCATTCATCCTGGTTTTAATTTCGTACTAATGTTAAGTGGTTTAATTCCACAGTAATGAGACTTTCAACTCTCGTAAAGCTAATTACGCTACTCTTTTTGTTCCAAAGATTATTTTGCATGCAATGACCATGAAATTATCATTTGTGTCATACTTAACGACTATATTAATTGTGAAATCAAGTCAATGAACCATCTATAGCTTGAATTCATGCAATTCCAACAAACAATGGAGTGTCTGATCTTGATTTGCATTTCTTATAGATATTAATTGTTTAAAATACAAAAAAAAGAGTCTCTGCCATTATTCCTACTTTGCAAGTATACTTTTTTGCTTAAACAAACTTTTTGATACAATAATCATGAAAGTAATACTTGTGGCTAAACTACCAAATATATTCAATAAAAGAAACAAGTCTACACCCTATTAAAACTCTAATTGTATTTACTTCCACCAATCAAAGAATTCATTCATCTTGGTTTGCATTTGATACTAATGTTAAGTGGTTTAATTCCATAGTAATGAGACTTTCAACTCTCCTAAAGCTAATTACGCTCCTCTTTTTGTTCCAAAGACTATTTTTCATGCAATGACCATGAAATTATCATTTGTGTCATACTTAACGACTATATTAATTGTGAAATCAATATCAATGAACCATCTATACCATGAATTCATGCAATTCCAAAAAACAATGGAGTCTCTGATCTTGATTTGAATTTCTTATGGATATTAATTGGTTAAAATACAAAAAAACAAGTCCCTCCCATCATTGCTACTTGGCAAGTATACTTTTTTTCTTACAAACAAACTTTTTGATACAATGATAATGAAATTAATACTTGTGGATACACTACTAACTATATTCAATAAGAGAAACAAGTCTAAATGCTATTAAAACTCTAATTGTATCTACTTCCACCAATCACAGAATTCATTCATCTTGGTTTGCATTTAGTAGTAATTTTAAGTGCTTAATTCCGAAAGTAATGAGACTTTCAATTCGCCTAAAGCTAATTACACTCCACTTTTAGTTCAAAAGACTATTTTTCGTGTAATGTCCATGAAATTAGCATTTGTGTCATACTTAATGACTATATTAATTGTGAAATCAATCTCCATGATCCATCAATACCATGAATTCATTCAATTCCAACAAACAATGGAGTCCCTAATCTTGATTTCCATTTCTTATTGATATTAATTGGTTAAAATACAACAAAAAAAAGTTCCTCCCATCATTTCTACTTGGCAAGTATACTGTTTTGCTTAGAAACAAACTTTTTGATACAATGATCATGAAGTTAATACTTGTGGATAAACTACTAACTATATTCAATAAAAGAAACAAGTCTATACCCTATTAAAACTCTAATTGTATTTACTTCCACCAATCAAAGACTTCATTCATCTTGGTTTTAATTTCGTACTAATGTTAAGTGGTTTAATTCCACAGTAATGAGACTTTCAACTCTCGTAAAGCTAATTACGCTACTCTTTTTGTTCCAAAGATTATTTTTCATGCAATGACCATGAAATTATCATTTGTGTCATACTTAACGACTATATTAATTGTGAAATCAAGTCAATGAACCCTCTATAGCATGAATTCATGCAATTCCAACAAACAATGGAGTGTCTGATCTTGATTTGCATTTCTTATAGATATTAATTGTTTAAAATACAAAAAAAAAGAGTCTCTGCCATTATTCCTACTTTGCAAGTATACTTTTTTGCTTACAAACAAACTTTTTCATACAATGATCATGAAATTAATACTTGTGGATAAACTACTAACTATATTCAATAAAAGAAACAAGTCTACACCCTATTAAAACTCTAATTGTATTTACTTCCACCCAATCAAAGAATTCATTCATCTTGGTTTGCATTTCATACTAATGTTAAGTGTTTTAATTCCACAGTAATGAGACTTTCAACTCTCCTAAAGCTAATTACGCTCCTCTTTTTGTTCCAAAGACTATTTTTCATGCAATGACCATGAAATTATCATTTGTGTCATACTTAACGACTATATTAATTGTGAAATCAATGTCAATGAACCATCTATACCATGAATTCATTCAATTCCAACAAATAACGGAGTCTCTGATCCTGATTTGCATTTCTTATTGATATTAATTGGTTTTAAAATACAAAAAAAAAAGGAGTCCCTCCCATCATTTTTACTTATCAAGTATACTTTTTTGCTTACAAACAAACTTTTTGATACAATGATCATGAAATTAATACTAGTGGCTAAACTACCAACTATGTTCAATAAAAGAAACAAGTCTACACCCTATTAAAACACTAATTGTACTTACTTCCACCAATCAAAGAATTCATTCATCTTGGTTTGCATTTAATAGTAATTTTAAGTGTTTAATTCCAAAAGTAATGAGACTTTCAATTCGCCTAAAGCTAATTACACTCCACTTTTAGTTCAAAAGACTATTTTTTCATGTAATGTCCATGAAATTAGCATTTGTGTCATACTTAATGACTATATTAATTGTGAAATCAATCTCCATGATCCATCTATACCATGAATTCATTCAATTCCATCAAACAATGGAGTCCCTGATCTTGATTTCCATTTCTTATTGATATTAATTGGTTAAAATACAACAAAATAAAGTTCCTCCCATCATTTCTACTTGGCAAGTATACTATTTTGCTTAGAAACAAACTTTTGATACAATGATCATGAAATTAATACTTGTGGATAAACTACTAACTATATTCAATAAAAGAAACAAGTCTACACCCCATTAAAACTCTAATTGTATTTACTTCCACCAATCAAAGAATTCATTCATCTTGGTTTGCATTTTGTACTAATGTTAAGTGGTTTAATTCCACAGTAATGAGACTTTCAACTCTCCTAAAGCTAATTACACTCCTCTTTTTGTTCGAAACACTATTTTTCATGCATTGACCATGAAATTATCATTTGTGTCATACATAACGACTATATTAATTGTCAAATCAATGTCAATGAACCATCTATACCATGAATTCATTCAATTCCAACAAATAACGATGTCCCTGATCCTGATTTGCATTTCTTATTTATATTAATTGGTTAAAATACAAAATAAAGAGTCCATCCCATCATTTCTACTTACCAAGTATACTTTTTTGCTTATAAAAAATCTTGTTGATACAATGATCATGAAATTAATACTTGTTGCTAAACCACCAACTATATTCAATAAAAGAAACAAGTCTAAACCCTATTAAAACTCTAATTGAATTTACTTCCAACAATAAAAGAATTCATTCATCTTGGTTTGCATTTCCTTGCAATGTTAAGTATTTTCATTCCAAAATAATGAGACTTTCAATGCGCCTAAAGCTAATTACGCTCTTATTTTAGTTCCAAAGACTATTTTTCATGCAATGACCATAGTATTATCATTTGTGTCATACTGAACGACTATATTAATTGTGAAATCAATATCCATGAACTATCTCTACCATGAATTCATTCAATTCCAACAAACAATGGAGTCCCTGATCTTGTTTGCATTTCTTATAGATATTAATTGGTTAAAATACAAAAAAAAAAAGTCTCTGCCATTATTCCCACTTGGCAAGTATACTTTTTTGCTTACAAACAAACTTTTTGATACAATGATCATGAAATTAACACTAGTTGCTAAACTGCCAACTATGTTCAATAAAAGAAACAAGTCTACACCCTATTAAAACACTAATTGTATTTACTTCCACCAATCAAAGAATTCATTCATCTTGGTTTTCATTTCGTACTAATGTTAAGTGGTTTAATTCCACAGAAATGAGACTTTCAACTCTCCTAAAGCTAATTACGCTCCTCTTTTTGTTCCAAAGACTATTTTTCATGCAATGACCATGAAATTATCATTTGTGTCATACTTAACGACTATATTAATTGTGAAATCAATGTCAATGAACCATCTATAGCATGAATTCATGCAATTCCAATAAACAATGGAGTCTCTGATCTTGATTTGCATTTCTTATGGATATTAATTGGTTAAAATACAAAAAAACGAGTCCCTCCCATCATTGCTACTTGGCAAGTATACTCTTTTTCTTACAAACAAACTTTTTGATACAATGATCATGAAATTAATACTTGTGGCTAAATTACCAACTATATTCAATAAAAGAAACAAGTCTAAACGCTATTAAAACTCTAATTGTATCTACTTCCACCAATCACAGAATTCATTCATCTTGGTTTGCATTTAGTAGTAATTTTAAGTGTTTAATTCCAAAGGTAATGACACTTTCAATTTGCCTAAAGCTAATTAGACTCCACTTTTAGTTCAAAAGACTATTTTTCGTGTAATGTCCATGAAATTAGCATTTGTGTCATACTTAACGACTATATTAATTGTGACATCAATGTCAATGAACCATCTATACCATGAATTCATTCAATTCCAACAAATAACGGAGTCCCTGATCTTGATTTCCATTTCTTATCGATATTAATTGGTTAAAATACAAAATAAAGAGTCCCTCCCATCATTTCTACTTATCAAGTATACTTTTTTGCTTACAAACAAACTTTTTGATACAATGATCATGAAATTAATACAATTGGCTAAACTACCAACTATGTTCAATAAAAGAAACAAGTCTACACCCCATTAAAACTCTAATTGTATTTACTTCCACCAATCAAAGAATTCATTCATCTTGGTTTGCATTTTGTACTAATGTTAAGTGGTTTAATTCCACAGTAATGAGACTTTCAACTCTCCTAAAGCTAATTACACTCCTCTTTTTGTTCGAAACACTATTTTTCATGCATTGACCATGAAATTATCATTTGTGTCATACATAACGACTATATTAATTGTCAAATCAATGTCAATGAACCATCTATACCATGAATTCATTCAATTCCAACAAATAACGATGTCCCTGATCCTGATTTGCATTTCTTATTTATATTAATTGGTTAAAATACAAAATAAAGAGTCCATCCCATCATTTCTACTTACCAAGTATACTTTTTTGCTTATAAACAATCTTGTTGATACAATGATCATGAAATTAATACTTGTTGCTAAACCACCAACTATATTCAATAATAGAAACAAGTCTAAACCCTATTAAAACTCTAATTGAATTTACTTCCAACAATAAAAGAATTCATTCATCTTGGTTTGCATTTCCTTGCAATGTTAAGTATTTTCATTCCAAAATAATGAGACTTTCAATGCGCCTAAAGCTAATTACGCTCTTATTTTAGTTCCAAAGACTATTTTTCATGCAATGACCATAGTATTATCATTTGTGTCATACTGAACGACTATATTAATTGTGAAATCAATATCCATGAACTATCTCTACCATGAATTCATTCAATTCCAACAAACAATGGAGTCCCTGATCTTGTTTGCAGTTCTTATAGATATTAATTGGTTAAAATACAAAAAAAAGAGTCTCTGCCATTATTCCTACTTTGCAAGTATACTTTTTTGCTTACAAACAAACTTTTTGATACAATGATCATGAAATTAATACTTGTGTATAAACTACTAACTATATTGAATAAAAGAAACAAGTCTACACCCTATTAAAACTCTAATTGTATTTACTTCCACCAATCAAAGAATTCATTCATCTTGGTTTGCATTTCATACTAATGTTAAGTGTTTTAATTCCACAGTAATGAGACTTTCAACTCTCCTAAAGCTAATTACGCTCCTCTTTTTGTTCCAAAGACTATTTTTCATGCAATGACCATGAAATTATCATTTGTGTCATACATGAACGACTATATTAATTGTGAAATCAATGTCAATGAACCATCTATACCATGAATTCATTCAATTCCAACAAATAACGGAGTCTCTGATCCTGATTTGCATTTCTTATTGATATTAATTGGTTAAAATACAAAATAAGGAGTCCCTCCCATCATTTTTACTTATCAAGTATACTTTTTTGCTTACAAACAAACTTTTTGATACAATGATCATGAAATTAATACTAGTGGCTAAACTACCAACTATGTTCAATAAAAGAAACAAGTCTACACCCTATTAAAACACTAATTGTACTTACTTCCACCAATAAAAGAATTCATTCATCTTGGTTTTCATTTCGTACTAATGTTAACTGGTTTAATTCCCCAGTAATGAGACTTTCAACTCTCCTAAAGCTAATTACACTCCTCTTTTTGTTCCAAAGACTATTTTTCATGCAATGACCATGAAATTATCATTTGTATCATAGTTAACGACTATATTAATTGTTAAATCAATGTCAATGAACCATCTATAGCATGAATTCATGCAATTGCAACAAACAATGGAGTATCTGATCTTGATTTGCATTTCTGATGGACATTAATTGGTTAAAATACAAAAGAACGAGTCCCTCCCATCATTGCTACTTGGCAAGTATACTTTTTTTTCTTACAAACAAACTTTTTGATACAATGATCATGAAATTAATACTTGTGGCTAAATTACCAACTATATTCAATAAAAGAAACAAGTCTAAACACTATTAAAACTCTAATTGTATCTACTTCCACCAATCACAGAATTCATTCATCTTGGTTTGCATTTAGTAGTAATTTTAAGTGTTTAATTCCAAAGGTAATGACACTTTCAATTCGCCTAAAGCTAATTACACTCGACTTTTAGTTCAAAAGACTATTTTTCGTGTAATGTCCATGAAATTAGCATTTGTGTCATACTTAATGACTATATTAATTGTGAAATCAATCTCCATGATCAATCAATACCATGAATTCATTCAATTCCAACAAACAATGGAGTCCCTAATCTTGATTTCCATTTCTTATACATATTAATTACAAACAAAAAAAAGTTCCTCCCATCATTTCTACTTGGCAAGTATACTGTTTTTGCTTAGAAACAAAC
>JBAPLH010002167.1:0-24073 GCA_037897445.1 Ceriops zippeliana
TAATAACACTCTAAATCTGTTTACTTCCACCAATCAATGAATTCATTCATCTTGGTTTGCATTTTTGTAACTAATGTTAAGTAGTTTCATTCCAAAATAATGAGACTTTCAATGTGCGCCTAAAGCAAATAACGCGCCTCTTTTGGTTCGACAAGATTATTTTTCATGCAATTACCATGAAATTATCATTTATATCATACTTAACGACTATATTAAGTTTGAAAACAATGTCTTTGAAACATATATACCATGAACTCATTCAATTCTAACAATCAATTGAGTCCTTGATCTTGATTTGCATTTCTTATTGAATTGATTGGTTTGAAATACAAAATAAAGAGTGCCTCCCATCATTTCTACTTAGCAAGTATTATTTTTTGTTTGCAAACACACTTTTTGATACAATGATCATAAAATTAACACTTGTGGCTAAACTACTAACTATATTCATTAAAACAAACAGGTCTAATCTCTATTAACACTCTAAATGTGTTTACTTCCACCAATCAATGAATTCATTCATCTTGGTTTGCATATTTGTACTAATGTTAAGTAGTTTCATTCCAAAATAATGAGACTTTCAATGCGCCTAAAGCAAATTACGCTCCTCTTTTAGTTCCAAAGACTATTTTTCATACAATTACCATAAAATTATCGTTTGTATCATACTTCACGACTATATTAAGTGTGAAAACAATGTCTTTGAACCCTATATACCATGAATTCATTCAATTCTAACAATCAATGGAGTCCTTCATCTTGATTTGCATATCTTATTGATATTGATTGGTTGAAATACAAAATAAAGAGTGCCTCCCATCATTTCTACTTAGCAAGTATCCTTTTTTGTCTACAAACACACTTTTTGATGCAATGATCATGAATTTAACATTTGTGGCGAAACTACTAACTATATTCATTAAAACAAACAGGTCTAAACTCTAATAACACTCTAAATCTGTTTACTTCCACCAATCAATGAATTCATTCATCTGGTTTGCATTTTGTACTAATGTTAAGTAGTTTCATTCCAAAATAATGAGACTTTCAATGCGCCTAAAGCAAATTTATGTGCCTCTTTTGGTTCCAAAGATTATTTTTCATGCAATTACCATGAAATTATCATTTATATCATATACTTAACGACTATATTAAGTTTGAAAACAATGTCTTTGAAACATATATACCATGAACTCATTCAATTCTAACAATCAATTGAGTCCTTGATCTTGATTTGCATTTCTTATTGATATTGATTGGTTGAAATACAAAATAAAGAGTGCCTCCCATCATTTCTACTTAGCAAGTATTTTTTTTTGTTTGCAAACACACTTTTTGATACAATGATCATAAAATTAACACTTGTGGCTAAACTACTAACTATATTCATTAAAACAAACAGGTCTAATCTCTATTAACACTCTAAATGTGTTTACTTCCACCAATCAATGAATTCATTCATATTGTTTTGCATTTTTACTAACTAATGTTAAGTAGTTTCATTCCAAAATAATGAGACTTTCAATGCGCCTAAAGCTAATTACGTGCCTCTTTTGGTTCCAAAGATTATTTTTCATGCAATTACCATGAAATTATCATTTATATCATACTTAACGACTATATTAAGTGTGAAAACAATGTCTTTGAACCCTATATACCATGAATTCATTCAATTCTAACAATCAATGGAGTCCTTCATCTTGATTTGCATATCTTATTGATATTGATTGGTTGAAATACAAAAATAAAGAGTCCCTCCCATCATTTCTACTTAGCAAGTATCTTTTTTTGTTTACAAAACACACTTTTTGATACAATGATCATGAAATTAACATTTGTGGCTAAACTACTAACTATATTCATTAAAACAAACAGGTCTAAACTCTAATAACACTCTAAATCTGTTTACTTACTTCCACCAATCAATGAATTCATTCATCTTGGTTTGCATTTTGTACTAATGTTTAAGTAGTTTCATTCCAAAATAATGAGACTTTCAATGCGCCTAAAGCAAATTACGCGCCTCTTTTGGTTTCCAAAGATTATTTTTCATGCAATTACCATGAAATTATCATTTATATCATACTTAACGACTATATTAAGTTTGAAAACAATGTCTTTGAAACATATATACCATGAACTCATTCAATTCTAACAATCAATTGAGTCCTTGATCTTGATTTGCATTTATTTATTGATATTGATTGGTTGAAATACAAAATAAAGAGTGCCCTCCCATCATTTCTACTTAGCAAGTATTTTTTTTTTGTTTGCAAACACACTTTTTGATACAATGATCATAAAATTAACACTTTGTGGCTAAAAACTACTAAACTATATTCATTAAAACAAACAGGTCTAAACTCTATTAACACTCTAAAAATGTGTTTACTTCCACCAATCAATGAATTCATTCATCTTTGTTTTGCATTTTGATACTAATGTTAAGTAGTTTCATTCCAAAATAATGAGACTTTCAATGCGCCTAAAGCAAATTAAGCTCCTCTTTTAGTTCCAAAGACTATTTTTCATGCAATTACCATAAAATTATCATTTTTATCATACTTAACGACTATATTAAGTGTGAAAACAATGTCTTTGAACCTATATATACCATGAATTCATTCAATTCTAACAATCAATGGAGTCCTTCATCTTGATTTGCATATCTTATTGATATTGATTGGTTGAAATACAAAATAAAGAGTCCCTCCCATCATTTCTACTTAGCAAGTATCCCTTTTTTGTTTACAAACACACTTTTTGATACAATGATCATGAAATTAACATTTGTGGCGAAACTACTAACTATATTCATTAAAACAAACAGGTCTAAACTCTAATAACACTCTAAATCTGTTTACTTTCACCAATCAATGAATTCATTCATCTTGGTTTGCATTTTGTACGAATGTTAAGTAGTTTCATTCCAAAATAATGAGACTTTCAATGCGCCTAAAGCAAATTATGTGCCTCTTTTGCTTCCAAAGATTATTTTTCATGCAATTACCATGAAATTATCATTTATAACATACTTAACGACTATATTAAGTTTCAAAACAATGTCTTTGAAACATATATACCATGAACTCATTCAATTCTAACAATCAATTGAGTCCTTGATCTTGATTTGCATTTCTTATTGATATTGATTGGTTGAAATACAAAATAAAGAGTGCCTCCCATCATTTATACTTAGCAAGTATTATTTTTTGTTTGCAAACACACTTTTTGATACAATGATCATAAAATTAACACTTGTGGCTAAACTACTAACTATATTCATTAAAACAAACAGGTCTAATCTCTATTAACACTCTAAATGTGTTTACTTCCACCAATCAATGAATTCATTCATCTTGTTTTGCATTTTGTACTAATGTTAAGTAGTTTCATTCCAAAATAATGAGACTTTCAATGCGCCTAAAGCAAATTACGTGCCTCTTTTGGTTCCAAAGATTATTTTTCATGCAATTACCATGAAATTATCATTTATATCATACTTTAACGACTATATTAAGTGTGAAAACAATGTCTTTGAACCATATATATACCATGAATTCATTCAATTCTAACAATCAATGGAGTCCTTCATCTTGATTTGCATTTCTTATTGATATTGATTGGTTGAAATACAAAATAAAGAGTCCCTCCCATCATTTCTACTTAGCAAGTATCCTTTTTTGTTTACAAACACACTTTTTGATACAATGATCATGAAATTAACATTTGTGTCTAAACTACTACTAACTATATTCATTAAAACAAACAGGTCTAAACTCTAATAACACTCTAAATCTGTTTACTTCCACCAATCAATGAATTCATTCATCTTGGTTTGCATTTTGTACTAATGTTAAGTAGTTTCATTCCAAAATAATGAGACTTTCAATGCGCCTAAAGCAAATTACGCGCCTCTTTTGGTTCCAAAGATTATTTTTCATGCAATTACCATGAAATTATCATTTATATCATACTTAACGACTATATTAAGTTTGAAAACAATGTCTTTGAAACATATATACCATGAACTCATTCAATTCTAACAATCAATTGAGTCCTTGATCTTGATTTGCATTTCTTATTGATATTGATTGGTTGAAATACAAAATAAAGAGTGCCTCCCATCATTTCTACTTAGCAAGTATTATTTTTTTGTTTGCAAACACACTTTTTGATACAATGATCATAAAAAATTAACACTTGTGGCTAAACTACTAACTATATTCATTAAAACAAACAGGTCTAAACTCTAATAACACTCTAAATGTGTTTACTTCCACCAATCAATGAATTCATTCATCTTGTTTTTTGCATTTTGTACTAATGTTAAGTAGTTTCATTCCAAAATAATGAGACTTTCAATGCGCCTAAAGCAAATTACGCGCCTCTTTTGGTTCCAAAGATTATTTTTCATGCAATTACCATAAAATTATCATTTATATCATACTTAACGACTATATTAAGTGTGAAAACAATGTCTTTGAACCATATATACCATGAATTCATTCAATTCTAACAATCAATGGAGTCCTTCATCTTGATTTGCATTTCTTATTGATATTGATTGGTTGAAATACAAAATAAAGAGTCCCTCCCATCATTTCTACTTAGCAAGTATCCTTTTTTGTTTACAAACACACTTTTTGATACAATGATCATGAAATTAACATTTGTGGCTAAACTACTAACTATATTTCATTAAAACAAACAGGTCTAAACTCTAATAACACTCTAAATCTGTTTACTTCCACCAATCAATGAATTCATTCATCTTGGTTTGCATTTTGTACTAATGTTAAGTAGTTTCATTCCAAAAATAATGAGACTTTCAATGCGCCTAAAGCAAATTACGCGTGCCTCTTTTGGTTCCAAAGATTATTTTTCATGCAATTACCATGAAATTATCATTTATATCATACTTAACGACTATATTAAGTTTGAAAACAATGTCTTTGAACCATATATACCATGAACTCATTCAATTCTAACAATCATCAATTGAGTCCTTGATCTTGATTTGCATTTCTTATTGATATTGATTGGTTGAAATACAAAATAAAGAGTCCCTCCCATCATTTCTACTTAGCAAGTATTTTTTTTTGTTTTGCAAACACACTTTTTGATACAATGATCATGAAATTAACATTTGTGGCTAAACTACTAACTACTATATTCATTAAAACAAACAGGTCTAAACTCTAATAACACTCTAAATGTTTTTACTTCCACCAATCAATGAATTCATTCATCTTGGTTTGCATTTTGTACTAATGTTAAGTAGTTTCATTCCAAAATAATGAGACTTTCAATGCGCCTAAAGCAAATTTACGCGCCTCTTTTGGTTCCAAAAAAGATTATTTTTCATGCAATTACCATGAAATTATCATTTTTATATCATACTTTAACGACTATATTAAGTGTGAAAACAATGTCTTTGAACCCATATATACCATGAATTCATTCAATTCTAACAATCAATGGAGTCCTTCATCTTGATTTGCATTTCTTATTGATATTGATTGGTTGAAATACAAAATAAAGAGTCCCTCCCATCATTTCTACTTTAGCAAGTATCCTTTTTTGTTTACAAACACACTTTTTGATACAATGATCATGAAATTAACATTTGTGGCTAAACTACTAACTATATTCATTAAAACAAACAGGTCTAAACTCTAATAACACTCTAAATCTGTTTACTTCCACCAATCAATGAATTCATTCATCTTGGTTTGCATTTTGTACTAATGTTAAGTAGTTTCATTCCAAAATAATGAGACTTTCAATGCGCCTAAAGCAAATTACGTGCCTCTTTTGGTTCCAAAGATTATTTTTCATGCAATTACCATGAAATTATCATTTATATCATACTTAACGACTATATTAAGTTTGAAAACAATGTCTTTGAAACATATATACCATGAACTCATTCAATTCTAACAATCAATTGAGTCCTTGATCTTGATTTGCATTTCTTATTGATATTGATTGGTTGAAATACAAAAATAAAGAGTGCCTCCCATCATTTCTACTTAGCAAGTATTATTTTTTGTTTGCAAACACACTTTTTGATACAATGATCATAAAATTAACACTTGTGGCTAAACTACTAACTATATTCATTAAAACAAACAGGTCTAATCTCTATTAACACTCTAAATGTGTTTACTTCCACCAATCAATGAATTCATTCATCTTGTTTTGCTTTTTGTACTAATGTTAAGTAGTTTCATTCCAAAATAATGAGACTTTCAATGCGCCTAAAGCTAATTACGTGCCTCTTTTGGTTCCAAAGATTATTTTTCATGCAATTACCATGAAATTATCATTTATATCATACTTAACGACTATATTAAGTTTGAAAACAATGTCTTTGAAACATATATACCATGAACTCATTCAATTCTAACAATCAATTGAGTCCTTGATCTTGATTTGCATTTCTTATTGATATTGATTGGTTGAAATACAAAATAAAGAGTCCCTCCCATCATTTCTACTTAGCAAGTATTTTTTTTTGTTTGCAAACACACTTTTTGATACAATGATCATAAAATTAACACTTGTGGCTAAACTACTAACTACTATATTCATTAAAAACAAACAGGTCTAAACTCTATTAACACTCTAAATGTGTTTACTTCCACCAATCAATGAATTCATTCATCTTGGTTTGCATTTTGTACTAATGTTAAGTAGTTTCATTCCAAAATAATGAGACTTTCAATGCGCCTAAAGCAAAATTACGTGCCTCTTTTAGTTCCAAAGATTATTTTTCATGCAATTACCATAAAATTATCATTTATATCATACTTAACGACTATATTAAGTGTGAAAACAATGTCTTTGAACCATATATACCATGAATTCATTCAATTCTAACAATCAATGGAGTCCTTCATCTTGATTTGCATATCTTATTGATATTGATTGGTTGAAATACAAAATAAAAGAGTCCCTCCCATCATTTCTACTTAGCAAGTATCCTTTTTTGTTTACAAACACACTTTTTGATACAATGATCATGAAATTAACATTTGTGGCTAAACTACTAACTATATTCATTAAAACAAACAGGTCTAAACTCTAATAACACTCTAAATCTGTTTACTTCCACCAATCAATGAATTCATTCATCTTGGTTTGCATTTTGTACTAATGTTAAGTAGTTTCATTCCAAAATAATGAGACTTTCAATGCGCCTAAAGCAAATTACGCGCCTCTTTTGGTTCGAAAGATTATTTTTCATGCAATTACCATGAAAAATTATCATTTATATCATACTTAACGACTATATTAAGTTTGAAAACAATGTCTTTGAAACATATATACCATGAACTCATTCAATTCTAACAATCAATTGAGTCCTTGATCTTGATTTGCATTTCTTATTGATATTGATTGGTTGAAATACAAAATAAAGAGTGCCTCCCATCATTTCTACTTAGCAAGTATTATTTTTTGTTTGCAAACACACTTTTTGATACAATGATCATAAAATTAACACTTGTGGCTAAACTACTAACTATATTCATTAAAACAAACAGGTCTAATCTCTATTAACACTCTAAATGTGTTTACTTCCACCAATCAATGAATTCATTCATCTTGTTTTGCATTTTGTACTAATGTTAAGTAGTTTCATCATTCCAAAATAATGAGACTTTCAATGCGCCTAAAGCAAATTACGTGCCTCTTTTGGTTCCAAAGATTATTTTTCATGCAATTACCATGAAAATTATCATTTATATCATACTTAACGACTATATTAAGTGTGAAAACAATGTGTTTTGAACCATATATACCATGAATTCATTCAATTCTAACAATCAATGGAGTCCTTCATCTTGATTTGCATATCTTATTGATATTGATTGGTTGAAATACAAAATAAAGAGTCCCTCCCATCATTTCTACTTAGCAAGTATCCTTTTTTGTTTACAAACACACTTTTTGATACAATGATCATGAAATTAACATTTGTGGCTAAACTACTAACTATATTCATTAAAACAAAACAGGTCTAAACTCTAATAACACTCTAAATCTGTTTACTTCCACCAATCAATGAATTCATTCATCTTGGTTTGCATTTTTGTACTAATGTTAAGTAGTTTCATTCCAAAATAATGAGACTTTCAATGCCCCTAAAGCAAATTACGCGCCTCTTTTGGTTCGAAAGATTATTTTTCATGCAATTACCATGAAAATTATCATTTATATCATACTTAACGACTATATTAAGTTTTGAAAAACAATGTCTTTGAAACATATATATACCATGAACTCATTCAATTCTAACAATCAATTGAGTCCTTGATCTTGATTTGCATTTCTTATTGATATTGATTGGTTGAAATACAAAATAAAGAGTGCCTCCCATCATTTCTACTTAGCAAGTATTATTTTTTGTTTGCAAACACACTTTTTGATACAATGATCATAAAATTAACACTTGTGGCTAAACTACTAACTATATTCATTAAAACAAACAGGTCTAAATCTCTATTAACACTCTAAATGTGTTTACTTCCACCAATCAATGAATTCATTCATCTTGGTTTTGCATTTTGTACTAATGTTAAGTAGTTTTCATTCCAAAATAATGAGACTTTCAATGCGCCTAAAGCAAATTACGTGCCTCTTTTGGTTCCAAAGATTATTTTTCATGCAATTACCATGAAAATTATCATTTATATCATACTTAACGACTATATTATAAGTGTGAAAACAATGTCTTTGAACCCTATATACCATGAATTCATTCAATTCTAACAATCAATGGAGTCCTTCATCTTGATTTGCATATCTTATTGATATTGATTGGTTGAAATACAAAATAAAGAGTCCCTCCCATCATTTCTACTTAGCAAGTATCCTTTTTTGTTTACAAACACACTTTTTGATACAATGATCATGAAATTAACATTTGTGGCTAAACTACTAACTATATTCATTAAAACAAACAGGTCTAAACTCTAATAACACTCTAAATCTGTTTACTTCCACCAATCAATGAATTCATTCATCTTGGTTTGCATTTTGTACTAATGTTAAGTAGTTTCATTCCAAAATAATGAGACTTTCAATGCGCCTAAAGCAAATTACGCGCCTCTTTTGGTTCGAAAGATTATTTTTCATGCAATTACCATGAAATTATCATTTATATCATACTTAACGACTATATTAAGTTTGAAAACAATGTCTTTGAAACATATATACCATGAACTCATTCAATTCTAACAATCAATTGAGTCCTTGATCTTGATTTGCATTTCTTATTGATATTGATTGGTTGAAATACAAAATAAAGAGTGCCTCCCATCATTTCTACTTAGCAAGTATTATTTTTTGTTTGCAAACACACTTTTTGATACAATGATCATAAAATTAACACTTGTGGCTAAACTACTAACTATATTCATTAAAACAAACAGGTCTAAACTCTATTAAACACTCTAAATGTGTTTACTTCCACCAATCAATGAATTCATTCATCTTGTTTTGCATTTTGTACTAATGTTAAGTAGTTTCATTCCAAAATAATGAGACTTTCAATGCGCCTAAAGCAAATTACGTGCCTCTTTTGGTTTCCAAAGATTATTTTTCATGCAATTACCATGAAATTATCATTTATATCATACTTAACGACTATATTAAGTGTGAAAACAATGTCTTTGAACCATATATACCATGAATTCATTCAATTCTAACAATCAATGGAGTCCTTCATCTTGATTTGCATATCTTATTGATATTGATTGGTTGAAATACAAAATAAAGAGTCCCTCCCATCATTTCTACTTAGCAAGTATCCTTTTTTGTTTACAAAACACACTTTTTGATACAATGATCATGAAATTAACATTTGTGGCTAAACTACTAACTATATTCATTAAAACAAACAGGTCTAAACTCTAATAACACTCTAAATCTGTTTACTTCCACCAATCAATGAATTCATTCATCTTGGTTTGCATTTTTTACTAATGTTAAGTAGTTTCATTCCAAAATAGTGAGACTTTCAATGGCCCTAAAGCAAATTACGCGCCTTTTTTGGTTCGAAAGATTATTTTTCATGCAATTACCACGAAATTATCATTTATATCATACTTAACGACTATATTAAGTTTGAAAACAATGTCTTTGAAACATATATACCATGAACTCATTCAATTCTAACAATCAATTGAGTCCTTGATCTTGATTTGCATTTCTTATTGATATTGATTGGTTGAAATACAAAATAAAGAGTGCCTCCCATCATTTCTACTTAGCAAGTATTATTTTTTGTTTGCAAACACACTTTTTGATACAATGATCATAAAATTAACACTTGTGGCTAAACTACTAACTATATTCATTAAAACAAACAGGTCTAATCTCTATTAACACTCTAAATGTGTTTACTTCCACCAATCAATGAATTCATTCATCTTGTTTTGCATTTTGTACTAATGTTAAGTAGTTTCATTCCAAAATAATGAGACTTTCAATGCGCCTAAAGCAAATTACGCTGCCTCTTTTTGGTTCCAAAGATTATTTTTCATGCAATTTTACCATAAAATTATCATTTTATATCATACTTAACGACTATATTAAGTGTGAAAACAATGTCTTTGAACCATATATACCATGAATTCATTCAATTCTAACAATCAATGGAGTCCTTCATCTTGATTTGCATATCTTATTGATATTGATTGGTTGAAATACAAAATAAAGAGTCCCTCCCATCATTTCTACTTAGCAAGTATCCTTTTTTTTGTTTACAAAAACACTTTTTTTTGATACAATGATCATGAAATTAACATTTGTGGCTAAACTACTAACTATATTCATTAAAACAAACAGGTCTAAACTCTAATAACACTCTAAATCTGTTTACTTCCACCAATCAATCAATGAATTCATTCATCTTGGTTTGCATTTTGTACTAATGTTAAGTAGTTTCATTCCAAAATAATGAGACTTTCAATGCGCCTAAAGCAAATTATGCGCCTCTTTTGGTTCCAAAGATTATTTTTCATGCAATTACCATGAAATTATCATTTATATCATACTTAACGACTATATTAAGTTTGAAAACAATGTCTTTGAAACATATATACCATGAACTCATTCAATTCTAACAATCAATTGAGTCCTTGATCTTGATTTGCATTTCTTATTGATATTGATTGGTTGAAATACAAAATAAAGAGTGCCTCCCATCATTTCTACTTAGCAAGTATTATTTTTTGTTTGCAAACACACTTTTTGATACAATGATCATAAAATTAACACTTGTGGCTAAACTACTAACTATATTCATTAAAACAAACAGGTCTAATCTCTATTAACACTCTAAATGTGTTTACTTCCACCAATCAATGAATTCATTCATCTTGTTTTGCATTTTGTACTAATGTTAAGTAGTTTCATTCCAAAATAATGAGACTTTCAATGCGCCTAAAGCAAATTACGTGCCCTCTTTTGGTTCCAAAGATTATTTTTCATGCAATTACCATGAAAATTATCATTTATATCATACTTAACGACTATATTAAGTGTGAAAACAAATGTCTTTGAACCCATATATACCATGAATTCATTCAATTCTAACAATCAATGGAGTCCTTCATCTTGATTTGCATATCTTATTGATATTGATTGGTTGAAATACAAAATAAAGAGTCCCTCCCATCATTTCTACTTAGCAAGTATCCTTTTTTGTTTACAAACACACTTTTTGATACAATGATCATGAAATTAACATTTGTGGCTAAACTACTAACTATATTCATTAAAACAAACAGGTCTAAACTCTAATAAACACTCTAAATCTGTTTACTTCCACCAATCAATGAATTCATTCATCTTGGTTTGCATTTTGTACTAATGTTAAGTAGTTTCATTCCAAAATAATGAGACTTTCAATGCGCCTAAAGCAAATTACGCGTGCCTCTTTTTGGTTCCAAAGATTATTTTTCATGCAATTACCATGAAATTATCATTTATATCATACTTAACGACTATATTAAGTTTGAAAACAATGTCTTTGAAACATATATACCATGAAACTCATTCAATTCTAACAATCAATTGAGTCCTTGATCTTGATTTGCATTTCTTATTGATATTGATTGGTTGAAATACAAAATAAAGAGTGCCTCCCATCATTTCTACTTAGCAAGTATTATTTTTTTTGTTTGCAAACACACTTTTTGATACAATAATCATAAAATTAACACTTGTGGCTAAACTACTAACTATATTCATTAAAACAAACAGGTCTAACCTCTATTAACACTCTAAATGTGTTTACTTCCACCAATCAATGAATTCATTCATCTTGTTTTGCATTTTGTACTAATGTTAAGTAGTTTCATTCCAAAAATAATGAGACTTTCAATGCGCCTAAAGCAAATTACGCTGCCTCTTTTGGTTCCAAAGATTATTTTTCATGCAATTACCATGAAATTATCATTTATATCATACTTAACGACTATATTAAGTGTGAAAACAATGTCTTTGAACCATATATACCATGAATTCATTCAATTCTAACAATCAATGGAGTCCTTCATCTTGATTTGCATATCTTATTGATATTGATTGGTTGAAATACAAAATAAAAATAAAGAGTCCCTCCCATCATTTCTACTTAGCAAGTATCCTTTTTTTGTTTACAAACACACTTTTTGATACAATGATCATGAAATTAACATTTGTGGCTAAACTACTAACTATATTCATTAAAACAAACAGGTCTAAACTCTAATAACACTCTAAATGTGTTTACTTCCACCAATCAATGAATTCATTCATCTTGGTTTGCATTTTGTACTAATGTTAAGTAGTTTCATTCCAAAATAATGAGACTTTCAATGCGCCTAAAGCAAATTACGCGCCTCTTTTGGTTCCAAAGATTATTTTTCATGCAATTACCATGAAATTATCATTTATATCATACTTAACGACTATATTAAGTTTGAAAACAATGTCTTTGAAACATATATACCATGAACTCATTCAATTCTAACAATCAATTGAGTCCTTGATCTTGATTTGCATTTCTTATTGATATTGATTGGTTGAAATACAAAATAAAGAGTGCCTCCCATCATTTCTACTTAGCAAGTATTATTTTTTGTTTGCAACACACACTTTTTGATACAATGATCATAAAATTAACACTTTGTGGCTAAAAACTACTAACTATATTCATTAAAACAAACAGGTCTAAATCTCTATTAACACTCTAAATGTGTTTACTTCCACCAATCAATGAATTCATTCATCTTGGTTTTGCATTTTGTACTAATGTTAAGTAGTTTCATTCCAAAATAATGAGACTTTCAATGCGCCTAAAGCAAATTACGCTGCCTCTTTTGGTTCCAAAGATTATTTTTCATGCAATTACCATGAAATTATCATTTTATATCATACTTAACGACTATATTAAGTGTGAAAACAATGTCTTTTTTGAAACCATATATACCATGAATTCATTCATTCAATTCTAACAATCAATGGAGTCCTTCATCTTGATTTGCATTTCTTATTGATATTGATTGGTTGAAATACAAAATAAAGAGTCCCTCCCATCATTTCTACTTAGCAAGTATCCTTTTTTGTTTACAAACACACTTTTTGATACAATGATCATGAAATTAACATTTGTGGCTAAACTACTAACTATATTCATTAAAACAAACAGGTCTAAACTCTAATAATAACACTCTAAAAATGTGTTTACTTCCACCAATCAATGAATTCATTCATCTTGGTTTGCATTTTGTACTAATGTTAAGTAGTTTCATTCCAAAATAATGAGACTTTCAATGCGCCTAAAGCAAATTACGCGCCTCTTTTTTGGTTCCAAAGATTATTTTTCATGCAATTACCATGAAATTATCATTTATATCATACTTAACGACTATATTAAGTTTGAAAACAATGTCTTTGAAACATATATACCATGAACTCATTCAATTCTAACAATCAATTGAGTCCTTGATCTTGATTTGCATTTCTTTATTGATATTGATTGGTTGAAATACAAAATAAAGAGTGCCTCCCATCATTTCTACTTAGCAAGTATTATTTTTTGTTTGCAAACACACTTTTTGATACAATGATCATAAAATTAACACTTGTGGCTAAACTACTAACTATATTCATTAAAACAAACAGGTCTAAACTCTCTATTAAACACTCTAAATGTGTTTACTTCCACCAATCAATGAATTCATTCATCTTGGTTTGCATTTTGTACTAATGTTAAGTAGTTTCATTCCAAAATAATGAGACTTTCAATGCGCCTAAAGCAAATTACGTGCCTCTTTTGGTTCCAAAGATTATTTTTCATGCAATTACCATAAAATTATCATTTATATCATACTTAACGACTATATTAAGTGTGAAAACAATGTCTTTGAACCATATTTACCATGAATTCATTCAATTCTAACAATCAATGGTGTCCTTCATCTTGATTTGCATTTCTTATTGATATTGATTGGTTGAAATACAAAATAAAGAGTCCCTCCCATCATTTCTACTTAGCAAGTATCCTTTTTTGTTTACAAACACACTTTTTGATACAATGATCATGAAATTAACATTTGTGGCTAAACTACTAACTATATTCATTAAAACAAACAGGTCTAATCTCTATTAACACTCTAAATGTGTTTACTTCCACCAATCAATGAATTCATTCATCTTGGTTTGCATTTTGTACTAATGTTAAGTAGTTTCATTCCAAAACAGTGAGACTTTCAATGCGCCTAAAGCAAATTACGTGCCTCTTTTGTTTCCAAAGATTATTTTTCATGCAATTACCATGAAATTATCATTTATATCATAATTAACGACTATATTAAGTGTGAAAACAATGTCTTTGAACCCTATATACCATGAATTCATTCAATTCTAACAATCAATGGAGTCCTTCATCTTGATTTGCATTTCTTATTGATATTGATTGGTTGAAATACAAAATAAAGAGTCCCTCCCATCATTTCTACTTAGCAAGTATCCTTTTTTGTTTACAAACACACTTTTTGATACAATGATCATGAAATTAACATTTGTGGCTAAACTACTAACTATATTCATTAAAACAAACAGGTCTAAACTCTAATAACACTCTAAAATCTGTTTACTTCCACCAATCAATGAATTCATTCATCTTGGTTTGCATTTTGTACTAATGTTAAGTAGTTTCATTCCAAAATAATGAGACTTTCAATGCGCCTAAAGCAAATTACGTGCCTCTCTTTTGGTTCCAAAGATTATTTTTCATGCAATTACCATGAAATTATCATTTATATCATACTTAACGACTATATTAAGTTTGAAAACAATGTCTTTGAAACATATATACCATGAACTCATTCAATTCTAACAATCAATTGAGTCCTTGATCTTGATTTGCATTTCTTATTGATATTGATTGGTTGAAATACAAAATAAAGAGTGCCTCCCATCATTTCTACTTAGCAAGTATTATTTTTTGTTTGCAAACACACTTTTTGATACAATGATCATAAAATTAACACTTGTGGCTAAACTACTAACTATATTCATTAAAAACAAACAGGTCTAAACTCTATTAACACTCTAAATGTGTTTACTTCCACCAATCAATGAATTCATTCATCTTGGTTTGCATTTTGTACTAATGTTAAGTAGTTTCATTCCAAAATAATGAGACTTTCAATGCGCCTAAAGCAAATTACGTGCCTCTTTTGGTTCCAAAGATTATTTTTCATGCAATTACCATGAAATTATCATTTTATATCATACTTAACGACTATATTAAGTGTGAAAACAATGTCTTTGAAACCATATATACCATGAATTCATTCAATTCTAACAATCAATGGAGTCCTTCATCTTGATTTGCATATCTTATTGATATTGATTGGTTGAAATACAAAATAAAGAGTCCCCTCCCATCATTTCTACTTAGCAAGTATCCTTTTTTGTTTACAAACACACTTTTTGATACAATGATCATGAAATTAACATTTGTGTGGCTAAACTACTAACTATATTCATTAAAACAAACAGGTCTAAACTCTAATAACACTCTAAATCTGTTTACTTCCACCAATCAATGAATTCATTCATCTTGGTTTGCATTTTGTACTAATGTTAAGTAGTTTCATTCCAAAATAATGAGACTTTCAATGCGCCTAAAGCAAATTACGCGCCTCTTTTGGTTCGAAAGATTATTTTTCATGCAATTACCATGAAAATTATCATTTATATCATACTTAACGACTATATTAAGTTTGAAAACAATGTCTTTGAAACATATATACCATGAACTCATTCAATTCTAACAATCAATTGAGTCCTTGATCTTGATTTGCATTTCTTATTGATATTGATTGGTTGAAATACAAAATAAAGAGTCCCTCCCATCATTTCTACTTAGCAAGTATTATTTTTTGTTTGCAAACACACTTTTTGATACAATGATCATAAAATTAACACTTTTGTGGCTAAACTACTAACTATATTCATTAAAACAAACAGGTCTAAACTCTATTAAACACTCTAAATGTGTTTACTTCCACCAATCAATGAATTCATTCATCTTGGTTTTGCATTTTGTACTATGTTGTTAAGTAGTTTCATTCCAAAATAATGAGACTTTCAATGCGCCTAAAGCAAATTACGTGCCTCTTTTGGTTCCAAAGATTATTTTTCATGCAATTACCATGAAATTATCATTTATATCATACTTAACGACTATATTAAGTGTGAAAACAATGTCTTTGAACCATATATACCATGAAATTCATTCAATTCTAACAATCAATGGAGTCCTTCATCTTGATTTGCATTTCTTATTGATATTGATTGGTTGAAATACAAAATAAAAAGAGAGTCCCTCCCATCATTTCTACTTAGCAAGTATCCTTTTTTGTTTACAAACACACTTTTTGATACAATGATCATGAAATTAACATTTGTGGCTAAACTACTAACTATATTCATTAAAAACAAACAGGTCTAAACTCTAATAACACTCTAAAAATCTGTTTACTTCCACCAATCAATGAATTCATTCATCTTGGTTTGACATTTTGTACTAATGTTAAGTAGTTTCATTCCAAAATAATGAGACTTTCAATGCGCCTAAAGCAAATTACGCGCCTCTTTTGGTTCGAAAGATTATTTTTCATGCAATTACCATGAAATTATCATTTATATCATACTTAACGACTATATTAAGTTTGAAAACAATGTCTTTGAAACATATATATACCATGAACTCATTCAATTCTAACAATCAATTGAGTCCTTGATCTTGATTTGCATTTCTTATTGATATTGATTGGTTGAAATACAAAATAAAGAGTCCCTCCCATCATTTCTACTTAGCAAGTATTATTTTTTGTTTGCAAACACACTTTTTGATACAATGATCATAAAATTAACACTTGTGGCTAAACTACTAACTATATTCATTAAAACAAACAGGTCTAAACTCTATTAACACTCTAAATGTGTTTACTTCCACCAATCAATGAATTCATTCATCTTGGTTTGCATTTTGTACTAATGTTAAGTAGTTTCATTCCAAAATAATGAGACTTTCAATGCGCCTAAAGCAAATTTACGCCTCTTTTTGGTTCCAAAGATTATTTTTCATGCAATTACCATGAAATTATCATTTATATCATACTTAACGACTATATTAAGTGTGAAAAACAATGTCTTTGAACCATATATACCATGAATTCATTCAATTCTAACAATCAATGGAGTCCTTCATCTTGATTTGCATTTCTTATTGATATATGATTGGTTGAAATACAAAATAAAGAGTCCCTCCCATCATTTCTACTTAGCAAGTATCCTTTTTTTTGTTTACAAACACACTTTTTGATACAATGATCATGAAATTAACATTTGTGGCTAAACTACTAACTATATTCATTAAAACAAACAGGTCTAAACTCTAATAACACTCTAAATCTGTTTACTTCCACCAATCAATGAATTCATTCATCTTGGTTTGCATTTTGTACTAATGTTAAGTAGTTTCATTCCAAAATAATGAGACTTTCAATGCGCCTAAAGCAAATTACGTGCCCTCTTTTGGTTCCAAAGATTATTTTTCATGCAATTACCATGAAATTATCATTTATATCATACTTAACGACTATATTAAGTTTGAAAACAATGTCTTTGAAACATATATACCATGAACTCATTCAATTCTAACAATCAATTGAGTCCTTGATCTTGATTTGCATTTCTTATTGATATTGATTGGTTGAAATACAAAATAAAGAGTGCCTCCCATCATTTCTACTTAGCAAGTATTATTTTTTTGTTTGCAAACACACTTTTTTTGATACAATGATCATAAAAATTAACATTTGTGGCTAAACTACTAACTATATTCATTAAAACAAACAGGTCTAAACTCTATTAACACTCTAAATGTGTTTACTTCCACCAATCAATGAATTCATTCATCTTGTTTTGCATTTTGTACTAATGTTAAGTAGTTTCATTCCAAAATAATGAGACTTTCAATGCGCCTAAAGCAAATTACGTGCCTCTTTTAGTTCCAAAGATTATTTTTCATGCAATTACCATGAAATTATCATTTATATCATACTTAACGACTATATTAAGTGTGAAAACAATGTCTTTGAACCATATATACCATGAATTCATTCAATTCTAACAATCAATGGAGTCCTTCATCTTGATTTGCATTTCTTATTGATATTGATTGGTTGAAATACAAAATAAAGAGTCCCTCCCATCATTTCTACTTAGCAAGTATCCTTTTTTGTTTACAAACACACTTTTTGATACAATGATCATGAAATTAACATTTGTGGCTAAACTACTAACTATATTCATTAAAACAAACAGGTCTAAACTCTAATAACACTCTAAATCTGTTTACTTCCACCAATCAATGAATTCATTCATCTTGGTTTGCATTTTGTACTAATGTTAAGTAGTTTCATTCCAAAATAATGAGACTTTCAATGCGCCTAAAGCAAATTACGCGCCTCTTTTGGTTCCAAAGATTATTTTTCATGCAATTACCATGAAATTATCATTTATATCATACTTAACGACTATATTAAGTTTGAAAACAATGTCTTTGAAACATATATACCATGAACTCATTCAATTCTAACAATCAATTGAGTCCTTGATCTTGATTTGCATTTCTTATTGATATTGATTGGTTGAAATACAAAATAAAGAGTGCCTCCCATCATTTCTACTTAGCAAGTATCCTTTTTTGTTTGCAAACACACTTTTTGATACAATGATCATAAAATTAACACTTGTGGCTAAACTACTAACTATATTCATTAAAACAAACAGGTCTAAACTCTATTAACACTCTAAATGTGTTTACTTCCACCAATCAATGAATTCATTCATCTTGGTTTGCATTTTTGTACTAATGTTAAGTAGTTTCATTCCAAAATAATGAGACTTTCAATGCGCCTAAAGCAAATTACGCGCCTCTTTTGGTTCCAAAGACTATTTTTCATGCAATTACCATGAAATTATCATTTATATCATACTTAACGACTATATTAAGTGTGAAAACAATGTCTTTGAACCATATATATACCATGAATTCATTCAATTCTAACAATCAATGGAGTCCTTCATCTTGATTTGCATTTCTTATTGATATTGATTGGTTGAAAATACAAAATAAAGAGTCCCTCCCATCATTTCTACTTAGCAAGTATCCCTTTTTTGTTTACAAAACACACTTTTTGATACAATGATCATGAAATTAACATTTGTGGCTAAACTACTAACTATATTCATTAAAACAAACAGGTCTAAACTCTAATAACACTCTAAATCTGTTTACTTCCACCAATCAATGAATTCATTCATCTTGGTTTGCATTTTGTACTAATGTTAAGTAGTTTCATTCCAAAATAATGAGACTTTCAATGCGCCTAAAGCAAATTACGCGCCCTCTTTTGGTTCCAAAGATTATTTTTCATGCAATTACCATGAAATTATCATTTATATCATACTTAACGACTATATTAAGTTTGAAAACAATGTCTTTGAAACATATATACCATGAACTCATTCAATTCTAACAATCAATTGAGTCCTTGATCTTGATTTGCATTTCTTATTGATATTGATTGGTTGAAATACAAAATAAAGAGTCCCTCCCATCATTTCTACTTAGCAAGTATCCTTTTTTGTTTACAAACACACTTTTTTGATACAATGATCATGAAATTAACATTTGTGGCTAAACTACTAACTATATTCATTAAAACAAACAGGTCTAAACTCTATTAACACTCTAAATGTGTTTACTTCCACCAATCAATGAATTCATTCATCTTGGTTTGCATTTTGTACTAATGTTAAGTAGTTTCATTCCAAAATAATGAGACTTTCAATGCGCCTAAAGCAAATTACGCGCCTCTTTTGGTTCCAAAGATTATTTTTCATGCAATTACCATGAAAATTATCATTTATATCATACTTAACGACTATATTAAGTGTGAAAACAATGTCTTTGAACCATATATACCATGAATTCATTCAATTCTAACAATCAATGGAGTCCTTGATCTTGATTTGCATTTCTTATTGATATTGATTGGTTGAAATACAAAATAAAAGAGTCCCTCCCATCATTTCTACTTAGCAAGTATCCTTTTTTGTTTACAAACACACTTTTTGATACAATGATCATGAAATTAACATTTGTGGCTAAACTACTAACTATATTCATTAAAAAAACAAACAGGTCTAAACTCTAATAACACTCTAAATCTGTTTACTTCCACCAATCAATGAATTCATTCATCTTGGGTTTGCATTTTGTACTAATGTTAAGTAGTTTCATTCCAAAATAATGAGACTTTCAATGCGCCTAAAGCAAATTACGCGCCTCTTTTGGTTCGAAAGATTATTTTTCATGCAATTACCATGAAATTATCATTTTATATCATACTTAACGACTATATTAAGTTTGAAAACAATGTCTTTGAAACCATATATACCATGAATTCATTCAATTCTAACAATCAATGGAGTCCTTCATCTTGATTTGCATTTCTTATTGATATTGATTGGTTGAAATACAAAATAAAGAGTCCCTCCCATCATTTCTACTTAGCAAGTATCCTTTTTTGTTTACAAAACACACTTTTTGATACAATGATCATGAAAAATTAACATTTTGTGGCTAAACTACTAACTATATTCATTAAAACAAACAGGTCTAAACTCTATTAACACTCTAAATGTGTTTACTTCCACCAATCAATGAATTCATTCATCTTGGTTTGCATTTTGTACTAATGTTAAGTAGTTTCATTCCAAAATAATGAGACTTTCAATGCGCCTAAAGCAAATTACGTGCCTCTTTTGGTTCCAAAGATTATTTTTCATGCAATTACCATGAAATTATCATTTATATCATACTTAACGACTATATTAAGTGTGAAAAACAATGTCTTTGAACCATATATACCATGAATTCATTCAATTCTAACAATCAATGGAGTCCTTCATCTTGATTTGCATTTCTTATTGATATTGATTGGTTGAAATACAAAATAAAGAGTCCCTCCCATCATTTCTACTTAGCAAGTATCCTTTTTTTGTTTACAAACACACTTTTTGATACAATGATCATGAAATTAACATTTGTGGCTAAACTACTAACTATATTCATTAAAACAAACAGGTCTAAACTCTAATAACACTCTAAATGTGTTTACTTCCACCAATCAATGAATTCATTCATCTTGGTTTGCATTTTGTACTAATGTTAAGTAGTTTCATTCCAAAATAATGAGACTTTCAATGCGCCTAAAGCAAATTACGCGCCTCTTTTTGGTTCGAAAGATTATTTTTCATGCAATTACCATGAAATTATCATTTATATCATACTTAACGACTATATTAAGTTTGAAAACAATGTCTTTGAACCATATATACCATGAACTCATTCAATTCTAACAATCAATTGAGTCCTTGATCTTGATTTGCATTTCTTATTGATATTGATTGGTTGAAATACAAAATAAAGAGTGCCTCCCATCATTTCTACTTAGCAAGTATTATTTTTTGTTTGCAAACACACTTTTTGATACAATGATCATAAAATTAACATTTTGTGGCTAAACTACTAACTATATTCATTAAAACAAACAGGTCTAAACTCTATTAACACTCTAAATGTGTTTACTTCCACCAATCAATGAATTCATTCATCTTGGTTTGCATTTTGTACTAATGTTAAGTAGTTTCATTCCAAAATAATGAGACTTTCAATGCGCCTAAAGCAAATTACGCTCCTCTTTTAGTTCCAAAGACTATTTTTCATGCAATTACCATAAAATTATCGTTTTATATCATACTTAACGACTATATTAAGTGTGAAAACAATGTCTTTGAACCATATATACCATGAATTCATTCAATTCTAACAATCAAATGGAGTCCTTCATCTTGATTTGCATTTCTTATTGATATTGATTGGTTGAAATACAAAATAAAGAGTCCCCTCCCATCATTTCTACTTAGCAAGTATCCTTTTTTGTTTACAAAACACACTTTTTGATACAATGATCATGAAAATTAACATTTGTGGCTAAACTACTAACTATATTCATTAAAACAAACAGGTCTAAACTCTAATAACACTCTAAATCTGTTTACTTCCCACCAATCAATGAATTCATTCATCTTGGTTTGCATTTTGTACTAATGTTAAGTAGTTTCATTCCAAAATAATGAGACTTTCAATGCGCCTAAAGCAAATTACGCGCCTCTTTTGGTTCCAAAGATTATTTTTTCATGCAATTACCATGAAATTATCATTTATATCATACTTAACGACTATATTAAGTTTGAAAACAATGTCTTTGAAACATATATAACCATGAATTCATTCAATTCTAACAATCAATTGAGTCCTTGATCTTGATTTGCATTTCTTATTTGATATTGATTGGTTGAAATACAAAATAAAGAGTCCCTCCCATCATTTCTACTTAGCAAGTATCCTTTTTTGTTTACAAACACACTTTTTGATACAATGATCATAAAATTAACACTTGTGGCTAAACTACTAACTATATTCATTTAAAACAAACAGGTCTAATCTCTATTAACACTCTAAATGTGTTTACTTCCACCAATCAATGAATTCATTCATCTTGGTTTGCATTTTGTACTAATGTTAAGTAGTTTCATTCCAAAATAATGAGACTTTCAATGCGCCTAAAGCAAAATTACGCGCCTCTTTTGGTTCCAAAGATTTTTTTCAGACAATGGGCAATTACCATGAAATTATCATTTATATCATACTTAACGACTATATTAAGTGTGAAAACAATGTCTTTGAACCATATATACCATGAATTCATTCAATTCTAACAATCAATGGAGTCCTTCATCTTGATTTGCATTTCTTATTGATATTGATTTGGTTGAAATACAAAATAAAGAGTCCCTCCCATCATTTCTACTTAGCAAGTATTCCTTTTTTCTTTACAAACACTCTTTTTTGATACAATGATCATGAAATTAAAACATTTGTGGCTAAACTACTAACTATATTAAACTATATTCATTAAAACAAACAGGTCTAAACTCTAATTTAAACACTCTAAATGTCTTTTACTTCCACATTAATCAATGAATTCATTTCATCTTGGTTTTGCCATCTTTTATAACTAATGTTAAGTAGTTTCATTCAAAATAATGAGATTTGGTTTCAAAATGAGTGTTCCCTAAAAGCAAATTACTTTTTGTTTGCCAAAAAACGCACCTCTTGTGTTACTGGTTCATTAAAACAAAGTCTAATTTTATTCACTCACAATGTGGTTACTTACCATGAATTCATTCATCTTGGTTTGCATATCATGTTACCTTTAACGAGACTATATTAAGCAATTACAGTGTTTTTGTTCGAAAACAATTTTTCAAGCTTTGAAATTATCATATATACCATTTGAAAACAATGTCTCCAATATTCAATTCATTCAAACAATCAATCAAGGAGTCTTCATCTTGAATTTGC
>JBAPLH010002168.1:0-33569 GCA_037897445.1 Ceriops zippeliana
ATTAAAAATTTAAAAGTTATGATTAGTTTATTCACCCAAAGGACTCATTCATCTTAGTTTGCTTTTCGTACTAAAGTGAAGAATGGTTTATTTCCGAAATAATAGTCCTTCTATTCACTTTATGCTAAAAACACGCTGATTTTGTTGTTACAAGCACTATTTTTTGTTGCAATATAACCATGAAATTAATCTTTTGTCTCATTATTAACAACGCTATTCATCAAGAAGAAAATGTCCAATATCTATACAATTCATTCAATGGAAATCAAACAATGGGGGTTCATGATCTTCATTAGGGTTTCTTATTGATGTTAATTGGTTGAATTCCAAAATTAACAATCCCTCAGAGCATTTTTGGTTTGGAACACTTGTCTTTTGGACCCAAACACACTTTTTGACACAATGATCATGTGAGATTAACATTTATAACTAAAATACATAGTATATTAATTAAAACAAACATGTCGATGCACTATTTGAAAATTTAAATGTGTTTAGGTTTCATCATCCAAAGGACTCATTTCATCATTAGTTTGCTTTTCGTACTAAATGTGGAAGTGGTTTATTTCCAAAATAATGAGTCCTTCTATTCACTTTATGCTAAACACGCTCCTTTTGTTGATACATGCACTATTTGTGTTGCAATAACCATGAAATTATCTTTTGTCTCCTTATTAACAACTCTATTCATCGAGAAGAAAATGACCATATCTATACAATTCATTCAATACAATCAAACAATGGCATTTATGATCTTTCATTAGGGTTTCTTATTGATGTTAATTGGTTGAATTTCCAAAATAAACAATCCATTAGAACATTTTCTGGGTTGGAACACTTGCCTTTTGGTACAAACACATTTTTTTGACACAATGATCATTAGATTAACATTTATAACTAAATTTACATAGTATATTTAATTAAAACAAACAAGTCGATGCACTGTTGAAAATTAAATGTGTTTAGTTTTCATCACCCCAAAGGACTCATTCGTTCTTAGTTTGCTTTTCGTACTAATGTGAAGTGGTTTATTTCCAAAAATAATGAGTCCTTCTATTCACTTTATGCTAAACAAGCTCCTTTTGTTGTTACAAGCACTATTTTTCATGCAATAACCATGAAATTATCTTGTCTCCTTATTAACAACTCAATTAATCAAGAAGAAAATGTCCATATCTGTACAATTCATTCAATACAATCAAACAATGGGGTTCATGATCTTCATTAGGGTTTCTTGTTGATGTTAATTGGTTGAATTCCAAAATAAACAAACCAACAGAACATTTCTGGTTTGGAACACTTGTCTTTTGGACCCAAACACAGCTTTTGACACAATGATCATTAGATTAACATCTATAACTAAATTACAAAGTATATTAATTAAAACAAACATGTCGATGCACTATTGAAAATTTAAATGTGTTTAGTTTGATCACCCAAAGGACTGATTCATCTTAGTTTGCTTTTCGTACTAATGTGAAGTGGTTTATTTCTGAAATAATGAGTCTTTCTGTTTACTTTATGCTAACAGGCTCCATTTGATGTTACAAGCGCTCTTTTTCTTGCAATAACCACGAAATAATCTTTTGTCTCCTTATTAACAACCCTATTCATCAAGAAGAAAACATCCATATCTATACATGTCATTCAATACAATCAAACAATGGGGTTCATGATCTTCGTTAAGATTTCTTATTGATGTTAATTGGTTGAATTCCAAAATAAATAATCCCTCAGAACATTTCTGGTTTGGAACAATTGTCTTTTGGACCCAAACACACTTTTTGACACAATGATCATGAGATTAACATTTTTAACTAAATTACATAGTATATTAATTAAAACAAACATGTCGACGCACTATTGAAAATTTAAATGTGTTTAGTTTCATCACCCAAAGGACTCATTCATTTTAGTTTGCTTTTCGTACTAATGTGAATTGGTTTATTTCCTAAATAATGAGTCCTTCTATTCCCTTTATGCTAAATAAGCTCCTTTTGTTGTTACAAGCACTATTTTTCATGCAATAACCCTGAAATTATCTTTTGTCTCCTTATTAACAACTCTATTTATCAAGAAGAAAATGTCCATATCTGTACAATTCATTCAGTACAGTCAAAACAATGGGGTTTCATGATCTTCATTAGGGTTTCTTATTGATGTTAATTGGTTGAATTCCAAAATAAACAAACCAACAGGACATTTTTTGGTTTGGCACACTTGTCTTTTGGACCCAAACACACTTTTTGACACAATGATCATTAGATTAACATTTTATAACTAAAATACATAGTATATTAATTAAAACAAACATGTCGATGCACTATTGAAAATTTAAATGTGTTTTAGTTTTTCATCACCCAAAGGACTGACTCATCTTAGTTTGCTTTTCGTACTAATGTGAAGTGGTTTATTTCCTAAATAATGAGTCCTTCTATTCCCTTTATGCTAAACAAGCTCCTTTTGTTGTTACAAGCACTATTTTTTTCATGAAATAACCATGAAATTATCTTTTGTCTCCTTATTAAACAACTCTATTTATCAAGAAAAGAAAATGTCCATATCTGTACATTTCATTCAATACGATCAAACAATGGGGTTCATGATCTTCATTATGGTTTCTTATTGATGTTAATTGGTTGCATTCCAAAATAAACAAACCAACACGACATTTCTGGTTTGGAACACTTGTCTTTTGGACCCAAACACACACTTTTTGACACAATGATCATTAGATTAACATCTATAACTAAATTACATAGTATATTAATTAAAACAAACATGTAGATGCACTATTGAAAATTTAAATGTGTTTAGTTTCATCACCCAAAGGACTCATTCATCTTAGTTTGCTTTTCGTACTAATGTGAAGTGGTTTATTTCCGAGGTAATGAATCCTTCTTTTCACTTTATGCTAAACAAGCTCCTTTTGTTGTTACAAGCACTATTTTTCATGCAATAACCATGAAATTATCTTTTGTCTCCTTATTAACAACTCTATACAATCAAGAGAAAAAATGTCCATATCTATACAATTCATTCAATAGAATCAAAACAATGGGGTTCATGATCTTCATTAGGTTTTTCTTATTGATGTTAAATTGGTTGAATTCCAAAATAAACAATCCGACAGAACATTTCTGGTTTGCAACACTTGTCTTTTGGACCCAAACACACTTTTTGACACAATGATCATTAGATTAACATCTATAACTAAATTACATAGTATATTAATTAAAACAAACATGTCGATGCACTATTGAAAATTTAAATGTGTTTACTTTCATCACCCAAAGGACTCATTCATCTTAGTTTGCTTTTCGTACTAATGTGAAGTGGTTTATTTCCTAAATAATGAGTCCTTCTATTCCCTTTATGCTAAACAAGCTCCTTTTGTTGTTACAAGCACTATTTTTCATGAAATAACCATGAAATTATCTTTTGTCTCCTTATTAACAACTCTATTTATCAAGAAGAAAATGTCCATATCTGTACAATTCATTCAGTACAGTCAAACAATGGGGTTCATGATCTTCATTAGGGTTTCTTATTGATGTTAATTGGTTGAATTCCAAAATAAACAAACCAACAGGACATTTCTGGTTTGGCACACTTGTCTTTTGGACCCAAACACACTTTTTGACACAATGATCATTAGATTAACATTTATAACTAAAATACATAGTATATTAATTAAAACAAACATGTCGATGCACTATTGAAAATTTAAATGTGTTTAGTTTCATCACCCAAAGGACTGATTCATCTTAGTTTGCTTTTCGTACTAATGTGAAGTGGTTTATTTCCTAAATAATGAGTCCTTCTATTCCCTTTATGCTAAACAAGCTCCTTTTGTTGTTACAAGCACTATTTTTCATGAAATAACCAAGAAATTATCTTTTGTCTCCTTATTAACAACTCTATTTATCAAGAAGAAAATGTCCATATCTGTACATTTCATTCAATACGATCAAACAATGGGGTTCATGATCTTCATTATGGTTTCTTATTGATGTTAATTGGTTGAATTCCAAAATAAACAAACCAACACGACATTTCTGGTTTGGAACACTTGTCTTTTGGACCCAAACACACTTTTTGACACAATGATCATTAGATTAACATCTATAACTAAATTACATAGTATATTAATTAAAACAAACATGCCGATGCACTATTGAAAATTTAAATGTGTTTACTTTCATCACCCAAAGGACTCATTCATCTTAGTTTGCTTTTCGTACTAAATGTGAAGTGGTTTATTTCCGAAGTAATGAGTCCTTCTTTTCACTTTATGCTAAACAAAGCTCCTTTTGTTGTTACAAGCACTATTTTTCATGCAATAAAACCATGAAATTATCTTTTGTCTCCTTATTAACAACTCTATACATCAAGAAGAAAATGTCCATATCTATACAATTCATTCAATAGAATCAAACAATGGGGTTCATGATCTTCATTAGGGTTTTCTTATTGATGTTAATTGGTTGAATTCCAAAATAAACAATCCGACAGAACATTTCTGGTTTGCAACACTTGTCTTTTGGACCCAAACACACTTTTTGACACAATGATCATTAGATTAACATTTGTAACTAAATTACATAGTACATTAATTAAAACAAACATGTCGACGCACTATTGAAAATGTAAATGTGTTTAGTTTCATCACCCAAAGGACTCATTCATTTTAGTTTGCTTTTCGTACTAATGTGAATTGGTTTATTTCCTAAATAATGAGTCCTTCTATTCCCTTTATGCTAAACAAGCTCCTTTTGTTGTTACAAGCACTATTTTTCATGAAATAACCATGAAATTATCTTTTGTCTCCTTATTAACAACTCTATTTATCAAGAAGAAAATGTCCATATCTTTACATTTCATTCAATACGATCAAACAATGGGGTTCATGATCTTCATTATGGTTTCTTATTGATGTTAATTGGTTGAATTCCAAAATAAACAAACCAACACGACATTTCTGGTTTGGAACACTTGTCTTTTGGACCCAAACACACTTTTTGACACAATGATCATTAGATTAACATCTATAACTAAATTACATAGTATATTAATTAAAACAAACATGTCGATGCACTATTGAAAATTTAAATGTGTTTACTTTCATCACCCAAAGGACTCATTCATCTTAGTTTGCTTTTCGTACTAATGTGAAGTGGTTTATTTCCGAAGTAATGAGTCCTTCTTTTCACTTTATGCTAAACAAGCTCCTTTTGTTGTTACAAGCACTATTTTTCATGCAATAACCATGAAATTATCTTTTGTCTCCTTATTAACAACTCTATACATCAAGAAGAAAATGTCCATATCTATACAATTCATTCAATAGAATCAAACAATGGGGTTCATGATCTTCATTAGGTTTTCTTATTGATGTTAATTGGTTGAATTCCAAAATAAACAATCCGACAGAACATTTCTGGTTTGCAACACTTGTCTTTTGGACCCAAACACACTTTTTGACACAATGATCATTAGATTAACATTTGTAACTAAATTACATAGTACATTAATTAAAACAAACATGTCGACGCACTATTGAAAATGTAAATGTGTTTAGTTTCATCACCCAAAGGACTCATTCATTTTAGTTTGCTTTTCGTACTAATGTGAATTGGTTTATTTCCTAAATAATGAGTCCTTCTATTCCCTTTATGCTAAACAAGCTCCTTTTGTTGTTACAAGCACTATTTTTCATGCAATAACCATGAAATTATCTTTTGTCTCCTTATTAACAACTCTATTTATCAAGAAGAAAATGTCCATATCTGTACAATTCATTCAGTACAGTCAAACAATGGGGTTCATGATCTTCATTAGGGTTTCTTATTGATGTTAATTGGTTGAATTCCAAAATAAACAAACCAACAGGACATTTCTGGTTTGGCACACTTGTCTTTTGGACCCAAACACACTTTTTGACACAATGATCATTAGATTAACATTTATAACTAAAATACATAGTATATTAATTAAAACAAACATGTCGATGCACTATTGAAAATTTAAATGTGTTTAGTTTCATCACCCAAAGGACTGATTCATCTTAGTTTGCTTTTCGTACTAATGTGAAGTGGTTTATTTCCTAAATAATGAGTCCTTCTATTCCCTTTATGCTAAACAAGCTCCTTTTGTTGTTACAAGCACTATTTTTTTCATGAAATAACCATGAAATTATCTTTTGTCTCCTTATTAACAACTCTATTTATCAAGAAGAAAATGTCCATATCTGTACAATTCATTCAATACGATCAAACAATGGAGTTCATGATCTTCATTATGGTTTCTTATTGATGTTAATTGGTTGAATTCCAAAATAAACAAACCAACACGACATTTCTGGTTTTGGAACACTTGTCTTTTGGACCCAAACACACTTTTTGACACAATGATCATTAGATTAACATCTATAACTAAATTACATAGTATATTAATTAAAACAAACATGTCGATGCACTATTGAAAATTTAAATGTGTTTACTTTCATCACCCAAAGGACTCATTCATCTTAGTTTGCTTTTCGTACTAATGTGAAGTGGGTTATTTCCGAAGTAATGAGTCCTTCTTTTCACTTTATGCTAAACAAGCTCCTTTTGTTGTTACAAGCACTATTTTCCATGCAATAACCATGAAATTATCTTTTGTCTCCTTATTAACAACTCTATACATCAAGAAGAAAATGTCCATATCTATACAATTCATTCAATAGAATCAAACAATGGGGTTCATGATCTTCATTAGGTTTTCTTATTGATGTTAATTGGTTGAATTCCAAGATAAACAATCCGACAGAACATTTCTGGTTTGCAACACTTGTCTTTTGGACCCAAACACACTTTTTGACACAATGATCATTAGATTAACATTTGTAACTAAATTACATAGTACATTAATTAAAACAAACATGTCGACGCACTATTGAAAATGTAAATGTGTTTAGTTTCATCACCCAAAGGACTCATTCATTTTAGTTTGCTTTTCGTACTAATGTGAATTGGTTTATTTCCTAAATAATGAGTCCTTCTATTCCCTTTATGCTAAACAAGCTCCTTTTGTTGTTACGAGCGCTATTTTTCATGAAATAACCATGAAATTATCTTTTGTCTCCTTATTAACAACTCTATTTATCAAGAAGAAAATGTCCATATCTGTACAATTCATTCAGTACAGTCAAACAATGGGGTTCATGATCTTCATTAGGGTTTCTTATTGATGTTAATTGGTTGAATTCCAAAATAAACAAACCAACAGGACATTTCTGGTTTGGCACACTTGTCTTTTGGACCCAAACACACTTTTTGACACAATGATCATTAGATTAACATTTATAACTAAAATACATAGTATATTAATTAAAACAAACATGTCGATGCACTATTGAAAATTTAAATGTGTTTAGTTTCATCACCCAAAGGACTGATTCATCTTAGTTTGCTTTTCGTACTAATGTGAAGTGGTTTATTTCCTAAATAATGAGTCCTTCTATTCCCTTTATGCTAAACAAGCTCCTTTTGTTGTTACAAGCACTATTTTTCATGAAATAACCATGAAATTATCTTTTGTCTCCTTATTAACAACTCTATTTATCAAGAAGAAAATGTCCATATCTGTACAATTCATTCAATACGATCAAACAATGGAGTTCATGATCTTCATTATGGTTTCTTATTGATGTTAATTGGTTGAATTCCAAAATAAACAAACCAACACGACATTTCTGGTTTGGAACACTTGTCTTTTGGACCCAAACACACTTTTTGACACAATGATCATTAGATTAACATCTATAACTAAATTACATAGTATATTAATTAAAACAAACATGTCGATGCACTATTGAAAATTTAAATGTGTTTACTTTCATCACCCAAAGGACTCATTCATCTTAGTTTGCTTTTCGTACTAATGTGAAGTGGGTTATTTCCGAAGTAATGAGTCCTTCTTTTCACTTTATGCTAAACAAGCTCCTTTTGTTGTTACAAGCACTATTTTCCATGCAATAACCATGAAATTATCTTTTGTCTCCTTATTAACAACTCTATACATCAAGAAGAAAATGTCCATATCTATACAATTCATTCAATAGAATCAAACAATGGGGTTCATGATCTTCATTAGGTTTTCTTATTGATGTTAATTGGTTGAATTCCAAGATAAACAATCCGACAGAACATTTCTGGTTTGCAACACTTGTCTTTTGGACCCAAACACACTTTTTTGACACAATGATCATTAGATTAACATTTGTAACTAAATTACATAGTACATTAATTAAAACAAACATGTCGACGCACTATTGAAAATGTAAAATGTGTTTAGTTTCATCACCCAAAGGACTCATTCATTTTAGTTTGCTTTTCGTACTAATGTGAATTGGTTTATTTCCTAAATAATGAGTCCTTCTATTCCCTTTATGGTAAACAAGCTCCTTTTGTTGTTACGAGCGCTATTTTTCATGAAATAACCATGAAATTATCTTTTGTCTCCTTATTAACAACTCTATTTATCAAGAAGAAAAATGTCCATATCTGTACAATTCATTCAGTACAGTCAAACAATGGGGTTCATGATCTTCATTAGGGTTTCTTATTGATGTTAATTGGTTGAATTCCAAAATAAACAAACCAACAGGACATTTCTGGTTTGGCACACTTGTCTTTTGGACCCAAACACACTTTTTGACACAATGATCATTAGATTAACATTTATAACTAAAATACATAGTATATTAATTAAAACAAACATGTCGATGCACTATTGAAAATTTAAATGTGTTTAGTTTCATCACCCAAAGGACTCATTCATCTTAGTTTGCTTTTCGTACTAATGTGAAGTGGTTTATTTCCAAAATAATGAGTCCTTCTATTCACTTTATGCTAAACAAGCTCCTTTTGTTGTTACGAGCGCTATTTTTCATGAAATAACCATGAAATTATCTTTTGTCTCCTTATTAACAACTCTATTTATCAAGAAGAAAATGTCCATATCTGTACAATTCATTCAATACGATCAAACAATGGGGTTCATGATCTTCATTAGGGTTTCTTATTGATGTTAATTGGTTGAATTCCAAAATAAACAAACCAACACGACATTTCTGGTTTGGAACACTTGTCTTTTGGACCCAAACACACTTTTTGACACAATGATCATTAGATTAACATCTATAACTAAATTACATAGTATATTAATTAAAACAAACATGTCGATGCACTATTGAAAATTTAAAAGTGATTAGTTTCATCACCCAAAGGACTCATTCATCTTAGTTTGCTTTTCGTACTAATGTGAAGTGGTTTATTTCCAAAATAATGAGTCCTTCTATTCACTTTATGCTAAACACGCTGATTTTGTTGTTACAAGCACTATTTTTGTTGCAATAACCATGAAATTATCTTTTGTCTCATTATTAATAACGCTATTCATCAAGAAGAAAATGTCCATATCTATACAATTCATTCAATAAAATCAAACAATGGGGTTCATGATCTTCATTAGGGTTTCTTATTGATGTTAATTGGTTGAATTCCAAAATAAACAATCCCTCAGAGCATTTGTGGTTTGGAACACTTGTCTTTTGGAGCCAAACACACTTTTTGACACAATGATCATGAGATTAACATTTATAACTAAAATACATAGTATATTAATTAAAACAAACATGTCGATGCACTATTGAAAATTTAAATGTGTTTAGTTTCATCACCCAAAGGACTCATTCATCTTAGTTTGCTTTTTGTACTAATGTGTAGTGGTTTATCTCCGAAATGATGAGTCCTTCTGTTCACTTTAAGCTAAACACGCTCCTTTTGTTGATACATGCACTATTTGTGTTGCAATAACCATGAAATTATCTTTTGTCTCCTTATTAACAACTCTATTCATCGAGAAGAAAATGTCCATATCTATACAATTCTTTCAATACAATCAAACAATGGCATTTATGATCTTCATTAGGGTTTCTTATTGATGTTAATTGGTTGAATTCCAAACTAAACAATCCATCAGAACATTTCTGGTTTGGAACACTTGCCTTTTGTACCCAAACACAGTTTTTGACACAATGATCATAAGATTAACATTTATAACTAAATTACATAGTATATTAATTAAAACAAACAAGTTGATGCACTATTGAAAATTTAAATGTGTTTAGTTTCATCACCCAAAGGACTGATTCATCTTAGTTTGCTTTTCGTACTAATGTGAAGTGGTTTATTTCCAAAATAATGAGTCCTTCTATTCACTTTATGCTAAACAAGCTCCTTTTGTTGTTACAAGCGCTATTTTTCTTGCAATAACCACGAAATAATCTTTTGTCTCCGTATTAGCAACCCTATTCATCAAGAAGAAAACATCCATATCTATACAAGTCATTCAATACAATCAAACAATGGGGTTCATGATCTTCGTTAAAATTTCTTATTGATGTTAATTGGTTGAATTCCAAAATAAATAATCCCTCAGAACATTTCTGGTTTGGAACACTTGTCTTTTGGACCCAAACACACTTTTTGACACAATGATCATGAGATTAACATTTTTAATTAAATTACATAGTATATTAATTAAAACAAACATGTCGATGCACTATTGAAAATAATGTGCATTCATCTTAGTTTGCTTTTCGTACTAACGTGTAGTGGTTTATCTCCAAAATAATGTGTCCTTCTATTCACTTTATGCTAAACACGACCCTTTTGTTGTTACAAGCACTATTTTTGTTGCAATAACCATGAAATTATCTTTTGTCTCCTTATTAACAACTCTATTCATCAAGAAGAAAATGTCCATATCTATACAATTCATTCAATACAATCAAACAATGGGGTTCATGATCTTCATTAGGTTTTCTTATTGATGTTAATTGGTTGAATTCCAAAATAAACAATCCAACAGAACATTTCTGGTTTAGAACACTTGTCTTTTGGACCCAAACACACTTTTTGACACAATGATCATTAGATTAACATTTGTAACTAAATTACATAGTATATTAATTAAAACAAACATTTCGACGCACTATTGAAAATTTTAAATGTGTTTAGTTTTCGTCTCCCAAAGGACTCATTCATCTTAGTTTGCTTTTCGTACTAATGTAAATTGGTTTATTTCCTAAATAATGAGTCCTTCTATTCATTTTATGCTAAACAAGCTCCTTTTGTTGTTACAAGCACTATTTTTCATGCAATAACCATGAAATTATCTTTTGTCTCCTTATTAACAACTCTATTCATCAAGAAGAAAATGTCCATATCTATACAATTCATTCAATAGAATCAAACAATGGGGTTCATGATCTTCATCAGGTTTTCTTATTGATGTTAATTGGTTGAATTCCAAGATAAACAATCCAACAGAACATTTCTGGTTTGGAACACTTGTCTTTTGGACCCAAACACACTTTTTGACACAATGATCATTAGATTAACATTTGTAACTAAATTACATAGTACATTAATTAAAACAAACATGTCGACGCACTATTGAAAATGTAAATGTGTTTAGTTGCATCACCCAAAGGACTCATTCATTTTAGTTTGCTTTTCGTACTAGTGTGAATTGGTTTATTTCCTAAATAATGAGTCCTTCTACTCCCTTTATGCTAAACAAGCTCCTTTTGTTGTTACAAGCACTATTTTTCATGCAATAACCATGAAATTATCTTTTGTCTCCTTATTAACAACTCTATTTATCAAGAAGAAAATGTCCATATCTGTACAATTCATTCAGTACAGTCAAACAATGGGGTTCATGATCTTCATTAGGGTTTCTTATTGATGTTAATTGGTTGAATTCCAAAATAAACAAACCAACAGGACATTTCTAGTTTGGCACACTTGTCTTTTGCACCCAAACACACTTTTTGACTCAATGATCATTAGATTAACATTTGTAACTAAATTACATAGTATATTAGTTAAACATGTCGATGCACTATTGAAAATTTAAATGTGTTTAGTTTCATCACCCAAAGGACTCATTCATCTTACTTTGCTTTTCGTACTAATGTAAAGTGGTTTATTTCTGAAATAATGAGTCCTTCAATTCACTTTATGCTAAACACGACCCTTTTGTTGTTACAAGCACTATATTTGTTGCAATAACCATGAAATTATCTTTTGTCTCCTTATTAACAAGTCTATTCATCAAGAAGAAAATGTCCATATCTATACAATTCATTCAATAGAATCAAACAATGGGGTTCATGATCTTCATTATGTTTTCTTATTGATGTTAATTGGTTGAATTCCAAGATAAACAATCCAACAGAACATTTCTGGTTTGGAACACTTGTCTTTTGGACCCAAACACACTTTTTGACACAATGATCATTAGATTAACATTTGTAACTAAATTACATAGTACATTAATTAAAACAAACATGTCGACGTACTATTGAAAATGTAAATGTGTTTAGTTTCATCACCCAAAGGACTCATTCATTTTACTTTGCTTTTCGTACTAATGTGAATTGGTTTATTTCCTAAATAATGAGTCCTTCTATTCCCTTTATGCTAAACAAGCTCCTTTTGTTGTTACAAGCACTAATTTTCATGCAATAACCATGAAATTATCTTTTGTCTCCTTATTAACAACTATATTCATCAAGAAGAAAATGTCCATATCTATACAATTCATTCAATAGAATCAAACAATGGGGTTCATGATCTTAATTAGGGTTTCTTATTGATGTTAAGTGGTTGACTTCCAAAATAAACAAACCAACAGAACATTTCTGGTTTGGAACACATGTCTTTTGGACCCAAACACACTTTTTGACACAATGATCATTAGATTACAACATCTATAACTAAATTACATAGTATATTAATTAAAACACACATGTCGATGCACTATTGAAAATTTAAATGTGTTTAGTTTCATCACCCAAAGGACTCATTCATCTTAGTTTGCTTGTCATACTAATGTGAATTGGTTTATTTCCTAAATAATGAGTCCTTCTATTCCCTTTATGCTAAACAAGCTCCTTTTGTTGTTATAAGCACTATTTTTCATGCAATAACCATGAAATTATCTTTTGTCTCCTTATTAACAACTCTATTTATCAAGAAGAAAATGCCATATCTAAAAAATTCATTCAATACAATCAAACAATGGGGTTCATGATCTTCATTATGGTTTCTTATTGATGTTAATTGGTTGAATTCCAAAATAAACAAACCAACAGAACATTTCTGGTTTGGAACAATTGTCTTTTGGACCCAAACACAGTTTTTGACACAATGATCATTAGATTAACATTTGTAACTAAATTACATAGTATATTAATTAAAACAAACATGTAAACGCACTATTGAAAATTTAAATGTGTTTAGTTTCGTCACCCAAAGGACTCATTCATCTTAGTTTGCTTTTCGTACTAATGTAAATTGGTTTATTTCCTAAATAATGTGTCCTTCTATTCATTTTATGCTAAACAAGCTCCTTTTGTTGTTACAAGCACTATTTTTCATGCAATAACCATGAAATTATCTTTTGTCTCCTTATTAACAACTCTATTCATCAAGAAGAAAATGCCATATCTATACAATTCATTCAATAGAATCAAACAATGGGGTTCATGATCTTCATTAGGGTTTCTTATTGATGTTAATTGGTTGAATTCCAAAATAAACAAACCAACAAAACATTTCTGGTTTGGAACACTTGTCTTTTGAACCCAAACACACTTTTTGACACAATGATCATTAGATTAACATTTGTAACTAAATTACATAGTATATTAATTAAAACAAACATGTCGACGCACTATTGAAAATTTAAATGTGTTTAGTTTCGTCACCCAAAGGACTCATTCATCTTAGTTTGCTTTTCGAACTAATGAAAATTGGTTTATTTCCTAAATAATGAGTCCTTCTATTCATTTTATGCTAAACAAGCTCCTTTTGTTGTTACAAGCACTATTTTTCATGCAATAACCATGAAATTATCTTTTGTCTCCTTATTAACAACTCTATTCATCAAGAAGAAAATGCCATATCTATACAATTCATTCAATAGAATCAAACAATGGGGTTCATGATCTTCATTAGGGTTTCTTATTGATGTTAATTGGTTGAATTCCAAAATAAACAAACCAACAAAACATTTCTGGTTTGGAACACTTGTCTTTTGGACCCAAACACAGTTTTTGACACAATGATCATTAGATTAACATCTATAACTAAATTACAAAGTATATTAATTATAACAAACATGTCGATGCACTATTGAAAAATTAAATGTGTTTAGTTTGATCACCCAAAGGACTGATTCATCTTAGTTTGCTTTTCGTACTAATGTGAAGTGGTTTATTTCCGAAATAATGAGTCTTTCTGTTCACTTTATGCTAACAGGCTCCATTTGATGTTACAAGCGCTATTTTTCTTGCAATAACCACGAAATAATCTTTTGTCTCCTTATTAACAACCCTATTCATCCAGAAGAAAACATCCATATCTATACAAGTCATTCAATACAATCAAACAATGGGGTTCATGATCTTCGTTAAGATTTCTTATTGATGTTAATTGGTTGAATTCCAAAATGAATAATCCCTCGGAACGTTTCTGGTTTGGAACACTTGTCTTTTGGACCCAAACACACTTTTTGACAAAATGATCATGAGATTAACATTTTTAACTAAATTACATAGTATATTAATTAAAACAAACATGTCGATGCACTATTGAAAATTTAAATGTGTTTAGTTTCATCACCCAAAGGACTCATTCATCTTAGTTTGCTTTTTGTACTAATGAGTAGTGGTTTATCTCCGAAATAATGAGTCCTTCTATTCACTTTAAGCTAAACATGCTCCTTTTGTTGTTACATGCACTATTTGTGTTGCAATAACCATGAAATTATCTTTTGTCTCCTTATTAACAACTCTATTCATCGAGAAGAAAATGTCCATATCTATACAATTCATTCAATACAATCAAACAATGGGGTTCATGATCTTCATTAGGGTTTCTTATTGATGTTAATTGGTTGAATTCCAAAATAAACAAACCAACAGAACATTTCTTGTTTGGAACACTTGTCTTTTGGACCCAAACACACTTTTTGACACAATGATCATGAGATTATCATTTATAACTAAATTATATTGTATATTAATTAAAACAAACATGTCGATGCACTATTGAAAATTTAAATGTGCTTGGTTTCATCACCCAAAGGACTCATTCATCTTAGTTTGCTTTTCGTACTAATGTGAAGTGGTTTATTTCCGAAATAATGAGTCCTTCTATTAACTTTATGCTAAACACGACCCTTTTGTTGTTACAAGGACTATTTTTGTTGCAATAACCATGAAATTATCTTTTGTCTCCTTATTAACAACTCTATTCATCAAGAAGAAAATGTCCATATCTATACAATTCATTCAATAGAGTCAAACAATGGGGTTCATGATCTTCATTAGGGTTTCTTATTGATGTTAATTGGTTGAATTCCAAAATAAACAAAGCAACAGGACATTTCTGGTTTGGAACACTTGTCTTTTGGACCCACACACACTTTTTGACACAATGATCATTAGATTAACATTTGTAACTAAATTACATACTATATTAATTAAAACAAACATGTCGACGCACTATTGAAAATTTAAATGTGTTTAGTTTCATCACCCAAAGGACTCATTCATCTTAGTTTACTTTTCGTACTAATGTGTATTGGTCTATTTCTTAAATAATGAGTCCTTCTATTCCCTTTATGCTAAATAAGCTACTTTTGTTGTTACAAGCACTATTTTTCATGCAATAACCATGAAATTATCTTTTGTCTCCTTATTAACAACTCTATTTATCAAGAAGAAAATGCCATATCTATACAAGTCATTCAATACGATCAAACAATGGGGTTCATGATCTTCATTAGGGTTTCTTATTGATGTTAATTGGTTGAATTAAAAATAAACAATCCAACAGAACATTTCTCGTTTGGAACACTTGTCTTTTGGACCCAAACACACTTTTTGACACAATGATCATTAGATTAACATTTATGACTAAATTACATAGTATATTAATTAAAACAAACATGTCGATGCACTATTGAAAATTTAAATGTGTTTAGTTACATCACCCAAAGGACTGATTCATCTTAGTTTGCTTTTCGTACTAATGTGAAGTGGTTTATTTCCGAAATAATGAGTCTTTCTGTTCACTTTATGCTAACAGGCTCCATTTGATGTTACAAGCGCTATTTTTCTTGCAATAACCACAAAATAATCTTTTGTCTCCTTATTAACAACCCTATTCATCAAGAAGAAAACATCCATATCTATACAAGTCATTCAATACAATCAAACAATGGGGTTCATGATCTTCGTTAAGATTTCTTATTGATGTTAATTGGTTCAATTCCAAAATAAATAATCCCTCAGAACATTTCTGGTTTGGAACACTTGTCTTTTGGACCCAAACACACTTTTTGACACAATGATCATGAGATTAACATTTTTAACTAAATTACATAGTATATTAATTAAAACAAACATGTCGATGCACTATTGAAAATTTAAATGTGTTTAGTTTCATCACCCAAAGGACTCATTCATCTTAGTTTGCTTTTCGTACTGACGTGTAGTGGTTTATCTCCAAAATAATGCATCCTTCTATTCACTTTAAGCTAAACACGCTCCTTTTGTTGTTACAAGCACTATTTTTGTTGCAATAACCATCAAATTATCTTTTGTCTCTTTATTAACAACTCTATTCATCACGAAGAAAATGTCCATATCTATACAATTCATTCAATACAATCAAACAATGGGGTTCATGATCTTCATTAGGGTTTCCTATTGTTGTTAATTGGTTGAATTCCAAAATAAACAATCCATCAGAACATTTCTGGTTTGGAACACTTGTCTTTTGGACCCAAACACACTTTTTGACACAATGATCATTAGATTAACATTTGTAACTAAATTACATAGTTTATTAATTAAAACAAACATGTCGACGCACTAGTGAAAATTTAAATGTGTTTAGTTTCATCACCCAAAGGACTCATTCATCTTAGTTTGCTTTTCGTACTAATGTGAATTGGTTTATTTCCTAAATAATGAGTCCTTCTATTCCCTTTATGCTAAACAAGCTCCTTTTGTTGTTACAAGCACTATTTTTTATGCAATAACCATGAAATTATCTTTTGTCTCCTTATTAACAACTCTATTCATCAAGAAGAAAATGCCATATCTATACAATTCATTCAATACAATCAAACAATGGGGTTCATGATCTTCATTAGGGTTTCTTATTGATGTTAATTGGTTGAATTCCAAAATAAACAAACCAACAGAACATTTCTGGTTTGGAACACTTGTCTTTTGGACCCAAACACACTTTTTGACACAATGATCATTAGATTAACATCTATAACTAAATTACATAGTATATTAATTAAAACAGACATGTAGATGCACTGTTGAAAATTTAAATGTGTTTAGTTTCATCACCCAAAGGACTCATTCATCTTAGTTTGCTTTTCGTACTAATGTGAAGTGGTTTATTTCCGAAATAATGAGTCCTTCTATTCACTTTATGCTAAACACGACCCTTTTGTTGTTACAAGCACTATTTTTGTTGCAATAACCATGAAGTTATCTTTTGTCTCCATATTAACAACTCTATTCATCAAGAAGAAAATGTCCATATCTATACAATTCATTCAATATAATCAAACAATGGGGTTCATGATCTTCATTAGGTTTTCTTATTGATGTTAATTGGTTGAATTCCAAAATAAACAATACAACAGAACATTTCTGGTTTAGAACACTTCTCTTTTGGACCCAAACACACTTTTTGACACAATGATCATTAGATTAACATTTGTAACTAAATTACATAGTATATTAATTAAAACAAACATGTCGACGCACTATTGAAAATTTAAATGTGTTTAGTTTCGTCTCCCAAAGGACTCATTCATCTTAGTTTGCTTTTCGTACTAATGTAAATTGGTTTATTTCCTAAATAATGAGTCCTTCTATTCATTTTATGCTAAACAAGCTCCTTTTGTTGTTACAAGCACTATTTTTTATGCAATAACCATGAAATTATCTTTTGTCTCCTTATTAACAACTCTATTCATCAAGAAGAAAATGCCATATCTATACAATTCATTCAATACAATCAAACAATGGGGTTCATGATCTTCATTAGGGTTTCTTATTGATGTTAATTGGTTGAATTCCAAAATAAACAAACCAACAGAACATTTCTGGTTTGGAACACTTGTCTTTTGGACCCAAACACACTTTTTGACACAATGATCATTAGATTAACATCTATAACTAAATTACATAGTATATTAATTAAAACAGACATGTAGATGCACTGTTGAAAATTTAAATGTGTTTAGTTTCATCACCCAAAGGACTCATTCATCTTAGTTTGCTTTTCGTACTAATGTGAAGTGGTTTATTTCCGAAATAATGAGTCCTTCTATTCACTTTATGCTAAACACGACCCTTTTGTTGTTACAAGCACTATTTTTGTTGCAATAACCATGAAGTTATCTTTTGTCTCCATATTAACAACTCTATTCATCAAGAAGAAAATGTCCATATCTATACAATTCATTCAATATAATCAAACAATGGGGTTCATGATCTTCATTAGGTTTTCTTATTGATGTTAATTGGTTGAATTCCAAAATAAACAATACAACAGAACATTTCTGGTTTAGAACACTTCTCTTTTGGACCCAAACACACTTTTTGACACAATGATCATTAGATTAACATTTGTAATTAAATTACATAGTATATTAATTAAAACAAACATGTCGACGCACTATTGAAAATTTAAATGTGTTTAGTTTCGTCTCCCAAAGGACTCATTCATCTTAGTTTGCTTTTCATACTAATGTAAATTGGTTTATTTCCTAAATAATGAGTCCTTCTATTCATTTTATGCTAAACAAGCTCCTTTTGTTGTTACAAGCACTATTTTTTATGCAATAACCATGAAATTATCTTTTGTCTCCTTATTAACAACTCTATTCATCAAGAAGAAAATGCCATATCTATACAATTCATTCAATACAATCAAACAATGGGGTTCATGATCTTCATTAGGGTTTCTTATTGATGTTAATTGGTTGAATTCCAAAATAAACAAACCAACAGAACATTTCTGGTTTGGAACACTTGTCTTTTGGACCCAAACACACTTTTTGACACAATGATCATTAGATTAACATCTATAACTAAATTACATAGTATATTAATTAAAACAGACATGTAGATGCACTGTTGAAAATTTAAATGTGTTTAGTTTCATCACCCAAAGGACTCATTCATCTTAGTTTGCTTTTCGTACTAATGTGAAATGGTTTATTTCCGAAATAATGAGTCCTTCTATTCACTTTATGCTAAACACGACCCTTTTGTTGTTACAAGCACTATTTTTGTTGCAATAACCATGAAGTTATCTTTTGTCTCCATATTAACAACTCTATTCATCAAGAAGAAAATGTCCATATCTATACAATTCATTCAATATAATCAAACAATGGGGTTCATGATCTTCATTAGGTTTTCTTATTGATGTTAATTGGTTGATTTCCAAAATAAACAATACAACAGAACATTTCTGGTTTAGAACACTTCTCTTTTGGACCCAAACACACTTTTTGACACAATGATCATTAGATTAACATTTGTAACTAAATTACATAGTATATTAATTAAAACAAACATGTCGACGCACTATTGAAAATTTCAATGTGTTTAGTTTCGTCTCCCAAAGGACTCATTCATCTTAGTTTGCTTTTCGTACTAATGTAAATTGGTTTATTTCCTAAATAATGAGTCCTTCTATTCATTTTATGCTAAACAAGCTCCTTTTGTTGTTACAAGCACTATTTTTCATGCAATAACCATGAAATTATCTTTTGTCTCCTTATTAACAACTCTATTCATCAAGAAGAAAATGTCCATATCTATACAATTCATTCAATAGAATCAAACAATGGGGTTCATGATCTTCATTAGGTTTTCTTATTGATGTTAATTGGTTGAATTCCAAGATAAACAATCCAACAGAACATTTCTGGTTTGGAACACTTGTCTTTTGGACCCAAACACACTTTTTGACACAATGATCATTAGATTAAAATTTGTAACTAAATTACATAGTACATTAATTAAAACAAACATGTCGACGCACTATTGAAAATGTAAATGTGTTTAGTTTCATCACCCAAAGGACTCATTCATTTTACTTTGCTTTTCGTACTAATGTGAATTGGTTTATTTCCTAAATAATGAGTCCTTCTATTCCCTTTATGCTAAACAAGCTCCTTTTGTTGTTACAAGCACTAATTTTCATGCAATAACCATGAAATTATCTTTTGTCTCCTTATTAACAACTCTATTCATCAAGAAGAAAATGTCCATATCTATACAATTCATTCAATAGAATCAAACAATGGGGTTCATGATCTTAATTAGGGTTTCTTATTGATGTTAATTGGTTGAATTCCAAAATAAACAAACCAACAGAACATTTCTGGTTTGGAACACGTCTTTTGGACCCAAACACACTTTTCGACACAATGATCATTACATTAACATCTATAACTAAATTACATAGTATATTAATTAAAACACACTTGTCGATGCACTATTGAAAATTTAAATGTGTTTAGTTTCATCACGCAAAGGACTCATTCATCTTAGTTTGCTTGTCGTACTAAAGTGAATTGGTTTATTTCATAAATAATGAGTCCTTCTATTCCCTTTATGCTAAACAAGCTCCTTTTGTTGTTATAAGCACTATTTTTCATGCAATAACCATGAAATTATCTTTTGTCTCCTTATTAACAACTCTATTTATCAAGAAGAAAATGCCATATCTAAAAAATTCATTCAATACAATCAAACAATGGGGTTCATGATCTTCATTATGGTTTCTTATTGATGTTAATTGGTTGAATTCCAAAATAAACAAACCAACAGAACATTTTTGCTTTGGAACAATTGTGTTTTGGACCCAAACACAGTTTTTGACACAATGATCATTAGATTAACATTTATGACTAAATTACATAGTATATTAAATAAAACAAACATGTCGATGCACTATTGAAAATTTAAATGTGTTTATTTACATCACCCAAAGGACTGATTCATCTTAGTTTGCTTTTCGTACTAATGTGAAGTGGTTTATTTCCGAAATAATGAGTCTTTCTGTTCACTTTATGCTAACAGGCTCCATTTGATGTTACAAGCGTTATTTTTCTTGCAATAACCACAAAATAATCTTTTGTCTCCTTATTAACAACCCTATTCATCAAGAAGAAAACATCCATATCTATACAAGTCATTCAATACAATCAAACAATGGGGTTCATGATCTTCGTTAAGATTTCTTATTGATGTTAATTGGTTGAATTCCAAAATAAATAATCCCTCAGAACATTTCTGGTGTGGAACACTTGTCTTTTGGACCCAAACACACTTTTTGACACAATGATCATGAGATTAACATTTTTAACTAAATTACATAGTATATTATTTAAAACAAACATGTCGATGCACTATTGAAAATTTAAATGTGTTTAGTTTCATCACCCAGAGGACTCATTCATCTTAGTTTGCTTTTCGTACTAACGTGTAGTGGTTTATTTCCAAAATAATGCATCCTTCGATTCACTTTAAGCTAAACACGCTCCTTTTGTTGTTACAAGCACTATTTTTGTTGCAATAACCATCAAATTATCTTTTGTCTCTTTATTAACAACTCTATTCATCACGAAGAAAATGTCCATATCTATACAATTCATTCAATACAATCAAACAATGGGGTTCATGATCTTCATTAGGGTTTCCTATTGATGTTAATTGGTTGAATTCCAAAATAAACAATCCATCAGAACATTTCTGGTTTGGAACACTTGTCTTTTGGACCCAAACACACTTTTTGACACAATGATCATTAGATTAACATTTGTAACTAAATTACATAGTTTATTAATTAAAACAAACATGTCGACGCACTAGTGAAAATTTAAATGTGTTTAGTTTCATCACCCAAAGGACTCATTCATCTTAGTTTGCTTTTCGTACTAATGTGAATTGGTTTATTTCCTAAATAATGAGTCCTTCTATTCCCTTTATGCTAAACAAGCTCCTTTTGTTGTTACAAGCACTATTTTTTATGCAATAACCATGAAATTATCTTTTGTCTCCTTATTAACAACTCTATTCATCAAGAAGAAAATGCCATATCTATACAATTCATTCAATACAATCAAACAATGGGGTTCATGATCTTCATTAGGGTTTCTTATTGATGTTAATTGGTTGAATTCCAAAATAAACAAACCAACAGAACATTTCTGGTTTGGAACACTTGTCTTTTGGACCCAAACACACTTTTTGACACAATGATCATTAGATTAACATCTATAACTAAATTACATAGTATATTAATTAAAACAGACATGTAGATGCACTGTTGAAAATTTAAATGTGTTTAGTTTCATCACCCAAAGGACTCATTCATCTTAGTTTGCTTTTCGTACTAATGTGAAGTGGTTTATTTCCGAAATAATGAGTCCTTCTATTCACTTTATGCTAAACACGACCCTTTTGTTGTTACAAGCACTATTTTTGTTGCAATAACCATGAAGTTATCTTTTGTCTCCATATTAACAACTCTATTCATCAAGAAGAAAATGTCCATATCTATACAATTCATTCAATATAATCAAACAATGGGGGTTCATGATCTTCATTAGGTTTTCTTATTGATGTTAATTGGTTGAATTCCAAAATAAACAATACAACAGAACATTTCTGGTTTAGAACACTTCTCTTTTGGACCCAAACACACTTTTTGACACAATGATCATTAGATTAACATTTGTAACTAAATTACATAGTATATTAATTAAAACAAACATGTCGACGCACTATTGAAAATTTAAATGTGTTTAGTTTCGTCTCCCAAAGGACTCATTCATCTTAGTTTGCTTTTCATACTAATGTAAATTGGTTTATTTCCTAAATAATGAGTCCTTCTATTCATTTTATGCTAAACAAGCTCCTTTTGTTGTTACAAGCACTATTTTTCATGCAATAACCATGAAATTATCTTTTGTCTCCTTATTAACAACTCTATTCATCAAGAAGAAAATGTCCATATCTATACAATTCATTCAATAGAATCAAACAATGGGGTTCATGATCTTCATTAGGTTTTCTTATTGATGTTAATTGGTTGAATTCCAAGATAAACAATCCAACAGAACATTTCTGGTTTGGAACACTTGTCTTTTGGTCCCAAACACACTTTTTGACACAATGATCATTAGATTAAAATTTGTAACTAAATTACATAGTACATTAATTAAAACAAACATGTCGACGCACTATTGAAAATGTAAATGTGTTTAGTTTCATCACCCAAAGGACTCATTCATTTTACTTTGCTTTTCGTACTAAATGTGAACTGGGTTTATTTCCTAAATAATGAGTCCTTCTATTCCCTTTATGCTAAACAAGCTCCTTTTGTTGTTACAAGCACTAATTTTCATGCAATAACCATGAAATTATCTTTTGTCTCCTTATTAACAACTCTATTCATCAAGAAGAAAATGTCCATATCTATACAATTCATTCAATAGAATCAAACAATGGGGTTCATGATCTTAATTAGGGTTTCTTATTGATGTTAATTGGTTGAATTCCAAAATAAACAAACCAACAGAACATTTCTGGTTTGGAACACGTCTTTTGGACCCAAACACACTTTTCGACACAATGATCATTACATTAACATCTATAACTAAATTACATAGTATATTAATTAAAACACACTTGTCGATGCACTATTGAAAATTTAAATGTGTTTAGTTTCATCACGCAAAGGACTCATTCATCTTAGTTTGCTTGTCGTACTAATGTGAATTGGTTTATTTCATAAATAATGAGTCCTTCTATTCCCTTTATGCTAAACAAGCTCCTTTTGTTGTTATAAGCACTATTTTTCATGCAATAACCATGAAATTATCTTTTATCTCCTTATTAACAACTCTATTTATCAAGAAGAAAATGCCATATCTAAAAAATTCATTCAATACAATCAAACAATGGGGTTCATGATCTTCATTATGGTTTCTTATTGATGTTAATTGGTTGAATTCCAAAATAAACAAACCAACAGAACATTTCTGGTTTGGAACAATTGTGTTTTGGACCCAAACACAGTTTTTGACACAATGATCATTAGATTAACATTTGTAACTAAATTACATAGTATATTAATTAAAACAAACATGTCGACGCACTATTGAAAATTTAAATGTGTTTAGTTTCGTCACCCAAAGGACTCATTCATCTTAGTTTGCTTTTCGTACTAATGTAAATTGGTTTATTTCCTAAATAATGAGTCCTTCTATTCATTTTATGCTAAACAAGCTCCTTTTGTTGTTACAAGCACTATTTTTCATGCAATAACCATGAAATTATCTTTTGTCTCCTTATTAACAACTCTATTCATCAAGAAGAAAATGTCCATATCTATACAATTCATTCAATAGAATCAAACAATGGGGTTCATGATCTTCATTAGGTTTTCTTATTGATGTTAATTGGTTGAATTCCAAGATAAACAATCCAACAGAACATTTCTGGTTTGCAACACTTGTCTTTTGGACCCAAACACACTTTTTGACACAATGATCATTAGATTAACATTTGTAACTAAATTACATAGTACATTAATTAAAACAAACATGTCGACGCACTATTGAAAATGTAAATGTGTTTAGTTTCATCACCCAAAGGACTTATTCATTTTAGTTTGCTTTTCGTACTAATGTGAATTGGTTTATTTCCTACATAATGAGTCCTTCTATTCCCTTTATGCTAAACAAGCTCCTTTTGTTGTTACAAGCACAATTTTTCATGCAATAACCATGAAATTATCTTTTGTCTCCTTATTAACAACTCTATTTATCAAGAAGAAAATGTTCATATCTGTACAATTCATTCAGTACAGTCAAACAATGGGGTTCATGATCTTCATTAGGGTTTCTTATTGATGTTAATTGGTTGAGTTCCAAAATAAACAAACCAACAGGACATTTCTGGTTTGGCACACTTATCTTTTGGACCCAAACACACTTTTTGACACAATGATCATTAGATTAACATTTATAACTAAAATACATAGTATATTAATTAAAACAAACATGTCGATGCACTATTGAAAATTTAAATGTGTTTAGTTTCATCACTCAAAGGACTCATTCATCTTAGTTTGCTTTTCGTACTAATGTGAAGTGGTTTATTTCCAAAATAATGAGTCCTTCTATTCACTTTATGCTAAACAAGCTCCTTTTGTTGTTACAAGCACTATTTTTCATGAAATAACCATGAAATTATCTTTTGTCTCCTTATTAACAACTCTATTTATCAAGAAGAAAATGTCCATATCTGTACAATTCATTCAATACAATCAAACAATGGGGTTCATGATCTTCATTAGGGTTTCTTATTGATGTTAATTGGTTGAATTCCAAAATAAACAAACCAACAGAACATTTCTGGTTTGGAACACTTGTCTTTTGTACCCAAACACACTTTTTGACACAATGATCATTAGATTAACATCTATAACTAAATTACAAAGTATATTAATTAAAACAAACATGTCGATGCACTATTAAAAATTTAAATGTGTTTAGTTTGATCACCCAAAGGACTGATTCATCTTAGTTTGCTTTTCGTACTAATGTGAAGTGGTTTATTTCCGAAATAATGAGTCTTTCTGTTCACTTTATGCTAACAGGCTCCATTTGATGTTACAAGCGCTATTTTTCTTGCAATAACCACGAAATAATCTTTTCTCTCCTTATTAACAATCCTATTCATCAAGAAAAAAACATCCATATCTATACAATTCATTCAATACAATCAAACAATAGGGTTCATGATCTGCGTTAAGATTTCTTATTGATGTTAATTGGTTGAATTCCAAAATAAATAATCCCTCAGAACGTTTCTGGTTTGGAACACTTGTCTTTTGGACCCAAACACACTTTTTGACAAAATGATCATGAGATTAACATTTTTAACTAAATTACATAGTATATTAATTAAAACAAACATGTCAATGCACTATTGAAAATTTAAATGTGTTTAGTTTCATCACCCAAAGGACTCATTCATCTTAGTTTACTTTTTGTACTAATGAGTAGTGGTTTATCTCCGAAATAATGAGTCCTTCTATTCACTTTAAGCTAAACATGCTCCTTTTGTTGTTACATGCACTATTTGTCTTGCAATAACCATGAAATTATATTTTGTCTCCTTATTAACAACTCTATTCATCAAGAAGAAAATGTCCATATCTATACAATTCATTCAATAGAATCAAACAATGGGGTTCATGATCTTCATTAGGGTTTCTTATTGATGTTAATTGGTTGAATTCCAAAATAAACAAACCAACAGAACATTTCTTGTTTGGAACACTTGTCTTTTGGACCCAAACACACGTTTTGACACAATGATCATTAGATTAACATCTATATCTAAATTACATAGTATATTAATTAAAACAGACATGTCGATGCACTATTGAAAATTTAAATGTGTTTAGTTTCATCACCCAAAGGACTCATTCATCTTAGTTTGCTTTTCGTACTAATGTGAAGTGGTTTATTTCCGAAATAATGAGTCCTTCTATTAACTTTATGCTAAACACGACCCTTTTGTTGTTACAAGGACTATTTTTGTTGCAATAACCATGAAATTATCTTTTGTCTCCTTATTAACAACTCTATTCATCAAGAAGAAAATGTCCATATCTATACAATTCATTCAATACAATCAAACAATGGGGTTCATGATCTTCATTAGGGTATCTTATTGATGTTAATTGGTTGAATTCCAAAATAAACAAAGCAACAGGACATTTCTGGTTTGGAACACTTGTCTTTTGGACCCAAACACACTTTTGGACACAATGATCATTAGATTAACATTTGTAACTAAATTACATACTATATTAATTAAAACAAACATGTCGACGCACTATTGAAAATTTAAATGTGTTTAGTTTCATCACCCAAAGGACTCATTCATCTTAGTTTGCTTTTCGTACTAATGTGTATTGGTTTATTTCCTAAATAATGAGTCCTTCTATTCCCTTTATGCTAAATAAGCTCCTTTTGTTGTTACAAGCACTATTTTTCATGCAATAACCATGAAATTATCTTTTGTCTCCTTATTAACAACTCTATTTATCAAGAAGAAAATGCCATATCTATACAAGTCATTCAATACAATCAAACAATGGGGTTCATGATCTTCATTAGGGTTTCTTATTGATGTTAATTGGTTGAATTCCAAAATAAACAATCCAACAGAACATTTCTAGTTTGGAACACTTGTCTTTTGGACCCAAACACACTTTTTGACACAATGATCATTAGATTAACATTTATGACTAAATTACATAGTATATTAATTAAAACAAACATGTCGATGCACTATTGAAAAGTTAAATGTGTTTAGTTACATCACCCAAAGGACTCATTCATCTTAGTTTGCTTGTCGTACTAATGTGAAGTGGTTTATTTCCGAAATAATGAGTCTTTCTGTTCACTTTATGCTAACAGGCTCCATTTGATGTTACAAGCGATATTTTTCTTGCAATAACCACAAAATAATCTTTTGTCTCCTTATTAACAACCCTATTCATCAAGAAGAAAACATCCATATCTATACAAGACATTCAATACAATCAAACAATGGGGTTCATGATCTTCGTTAAGATTTCTTATTGATGTTAATTGGTTGAATTCCAAAATAAATAATCCCTCAGAACATTTCTGGTTTGGAACACTTGTCTTTTGGACCCAAACACACTTTCTGACACAATGATCATGAGATTAACATTTTTAACTAAATTACATAGTATATTAATTAAAACAAACATGTCGATGCACTATTGAAAATTTAAATGTGTTTAGTTTCATCACCCAGAGGACTCATTCATCTTAGTTTGCTTTTCGTACTAACGTGTAGTGGTTTATGTCAAAAATAATGCGTCCTTCTATTCACTTTAAGCTAAACACGCTCCATTTGTTGTTACAAGCACTATTTTTGTTGCAATAACCATCAAATTATCTTTTATCTCTTTATTAACAACTCTATTCATCACGAAGAAAATGTCCATATCTATACAATTCATTCAATACAATCAAACAATGGGGTTCATGATCTTCATTAGGGTTTCCTATTGATGTTAATTGGTTGAATTCCAAAATAAACAATCCATCAGAACATTTCTGGTTTGGAACACTTGTCTTTTGGACCCAAACACACTTTTTGACACAATGATCATTAGATTAACATTTATTACTAAATTACATAGTATATTAATTAAAACAAACATGTCGATGCACTATTGAAAATTTAAATGTGTTTAGTTTCATCACCCAAAGGACTCATTCATCTTAGTTTGCTTTTAGTACTAATGTGAATTGGTTTATTTCCAAAATAATGAGTCCTTCTATTCACTTTATGCTAAACAAGCTCCTTTTGTTGTTACAAGCACTATTTTTCATGCAATAACCATGAAATTATCTTTTGTCTCCTTATTAACAACTCTATTTATCAAGAAGAAAATGTTCATATCTGTACAATTCATTCAGTACAGTCAAACAATGGGGTTCATGATCTTCATTAGGGTTTCTTATTGATGTTAATTGGTTGAATTCCAAAATAAACAAACCAACAAGACATTTCTGGTTTGGCACACTTGTCTTTTGGACCCAAACACACTTTTTGACACAATGATCATTAGATTAACATTTATAACTAAAATACATAGTATATTAATTAAAACAAACATGTCGATGCACTATTGAAAATTTAAATGTGTTTAGTTTCATGACCCAAAGGACTCATTCATCTTAGTTTGCTTTTCGTACTAATGTGAAGTGGTTTATTTCCAAAATAATGAGTCCTTCTATTCACTTTATGCTAAACAAGCTCCTTTTGTTGTTACAAGCACTATTTTTCATGAAATAACCATGAAATTATCTTTTGTCTCCTTATTAACAACTCTATTTATCAAGAAGAAAATGTCCATATCTATACAATTCATTCAATATAATGAAACAATGGGGTTCATGATCTTCATTAGGGTTTCTTATTGATGTTAATTGGTTGAATTCAAAAATAAACAAACCAACAGAACATTTCTGGTTTGGAACACTTGTCTTTTGTACCCAAATACACTTTTTGACACAATGATCATTAGATTAACATCTATAACTAAATTACAAAGTATATTAATTATAACAAACATGTCGATGCACTATTGAAAATTTAAATGTGTTTAGTTTGATCACCCAAAGGACTGATTCATCTTAGTTTGCTTTTCGTACTAATGTGAAGTGGTTTTTTTCCGAAATAATGAGTCTTTCTGTTCGCTTTATGCTAACAGGCTCCATTTGATGTTACAAGCGCTATTTTTCTTGCAATAACCACGAAATAATCTTTTGTCTCCTTATTAACAACCCTATTCATCAAGAAGAAAACATCCATATCTATACAATTCATTCAATACAATCAAACAATGGGGTTCATGATCTTCGTTAAGATTTCTTATTGATGTTAATTGGTTGAATTCCAAAATAAATAATCCCTCAGAACGTTTCTGGTTTGGAACACTTGTCTTTTGGACCCAAACACACTTTTTGACAAAATGATCATGAGATTAACATTTTTAACTAAATTACATAGTATATTAATTAAAACAAACATGTCGATGCACTATTGAAAATTTAAATGTGTTTAGTTTCATCACCCAAAGGACTCATTCATCTTAGTTTGCTTTTTGTACTAATGAGTAGTGGTTTATCTCCGAAATAATGAGTCCTTCTATTCACTTTAAGCTAAACATGCTCCTTTTGTTGTTACATGCACTATTTGTGTTGCAATAACCATGAAATTATATTTTGTCTCCTTATTAACAACTCTATTCATCGAGAAGAAAATGTCCATATCTATACAATTCATTCAATACAATCAAACAATGGGGTTCATGATCTTCATTAGGGTTTCTTATTGATGTTAATTGGTTAAATTCCAAAATAAACAAACCAACAGAATATTTCTTGTTTGGAACACTTGTCTTTTGGACTCAAACACACGTTTTGACACAATGATCATTAGATTAACATCTATAACTAAATTACATAGTATATTAATTAAAACAGACATGTCGATGCACTATTGAAAATTTAAATGTGTTTAGTTTCATCACCAAAGGACTCATTCATCTTAGTTTGCTTTTCGTACTAATGTGAAGTGGTTTATTTCCGAAATAATGAGTCCTTCTATTAACTTTATGCTAAACACGACCCTTTTGTTGTTACAAGGACTATTTTTGTTGCAATAACCATGAAATTATCTTTTGTCTCCTTATTAACAACTCTATTCATCAAGAAGAAAATGTCCATATCTATACAATTCATTCAATACAATCAAACAATGGGGTTCATGATCTTCATTAGGGTTTCTTATTGATGTTAATTGGTTGAATTCCAAAATAAACAAAGCAACAGGACATTTGTGGTTTGGAACACTTGTCTTTTGGACCCAAACACACTTTTTGACACAATGATCATTAGATTAACATTTGTAACTAAATTACATACTATATTAATTAAAACAAACATGTCGACGCACTATTGAAAATTTAAATGTGTTTAGTTTCATCACCCAAAGGACTCATTCATCTTAGTTTGCTTTTCGTACTAATGTGTATTGGTTTATTTCCTAAATAATGAGTCCTTCTATTCCCTTTATGCTAAATAAGCTCCTTTTGTTGTTACAAGCACTATTTTTCATGCAATAACCATGAAATTATCTTTTGTCTCCTTATTAACAACTCTATTTATCAAGAAGAAAATGCCATATCTATACAAGTCATTCAATACAATCAAACAATGGGGTTCATGATCTTCATTAGGGTTTCTTATTGATGTTAATTGGTTGAATTCCAAAATAAACAATCCAACAGAACATTTCTAGTTTGGAACACTTGTCTTTTGGACCCAAACACACTTTTTGACACAATGATCATTAGATTAACATTTATGACTAAATTACATAGTATATTAATTAAAACAAACATGTCGATGCACTATTGAAAATTTAAATGTGTTTAGTTACATCACCCAAAGGACTCATTCATCTTAGTTTGCTTTTCGTACTAATGTGAAGTGGTTTATTTCCGAAATAATGAGTCTTTCTGTTCACTTTATGCTAACAGGCTCCATTTGATGTTACAAGCGATATTTTTCTTGCAATAACCACAAAATAATCTTTTGTCTCCTTATTAACAACCCTATTCATCAAGAAGAAAACATCCATATCTATACAAGTCATTCAATACAATCAAACAATGGGGTTCATGATCTTCGTTAAGATTTCTTATTGATGTTAATTGGTTGAATTCCAAAATAAATAATCCCTCAGAACATTTCTGGTTTGGAACACTTGTCTTTTGGACCCAAACACACTTTTTGACACAATGATCATGAGATTAACATTTTTAACTAAATTACATAGTATATTAATTAAAACAAACATGTCGATGCACTATTAAAAATTTAAATGTGTTTAGTTTCATCACCCAGAGAACTCATTCATCTTAGTTTGCTTTTCGTACTAACGTGTAGTGGTTTATCTCAAAAATAATGCGTCCTTCTATTCACTTTAAGCTAAACACGCTCCTTTTGTTGTTACAAGCACTATTTTTGTTGCAATAACCATCAAATTATCTTTTGTCTCTTTATTAACAACTCTATTCATCACGAAGAAAATGTCCATATCTATACAATTCATACAATACAATCAAACAATGGGGTTCATGATCTTCATTAGGGTTTCCTATTGATGTTAATTGGTTGAATTCCAAAATAAACAAACCAACAGAACATTTCTGGTTGGGAACACTTGTCTTTTGGACCCAAACACACTTTTTGACACAATGGTCATTAGGTTAACATTTATTACTAAATTACATAGTATATTAATTAAAACAAACATGTCGATGCACTATTGAAAATTTAAATGTGTTTAGTTTCATCACCCAAAGGACTCATTCATCTTAGTTTGCTTTTCGTACTAATGTGAATTGGTTTATTTCCCAAATAATGAGTCCTTCTATTCCCTTTATGCTAAACAAGCTCCTTTTGTTGTTACAAGCACTATTTTTCATGCAATAACCATGAAATTATCTTTTGTCTCCTTATATACAACTCTATTCATCAAGAAGAAAATGCCATATCTATACAATTCATTCAATACAATCAAACAATGGGGTTCATGATCTTCATTAGGGTTTCTTATTCATGTTAATTGGTTGAATTCCAAAATAAACAAACCAACAGAACATTTCTGGTTTGGAACACTTGTCTTTTGGACCCAAACACACTTTTTGACACAATGATCATTAGATTAACATCTATAACTAAATTACATAGTATATTAATTAAAACAGAAATGTCGATGCACTGTTGAAAATTTAAATGTGTTTAGTTTCATCACCCAAAGGACTCATTCATCTTAGTTTGCTTTTCGTACAAATGTGAAGTGGTTTATTTCCGAAATAATGAGTCCTTCTATTCACTTTATGCTAAACACGACCCTTTTGTTGTTACAAGCACTATTTTTGTTGCAATAACCATGAAATTATCTTTTGTCTCCTTATTAACAACTCTATTCATCAAGAAGAAAATGTCCATATCTATGCAATTCATTCAATACAATCAAACAATGGGGTTCATGATCTTCATTAGGTTTTCTTATTGATGTTAATTGGTTGAATTCCAAAATAAACAATCCAACAGAACATTTCTGGTTTAGAACACTTGTCTTTTGGACCCAAACACACTTTTTGACACAATGATCATTAGATTAACATTTGTAACTAAATTACATATTATATTAATTAAAACAAACATGTCGACGCACTATTGAAAATTTAAATGTGTTTAGTTTCGTCTCCCAAAGGACTCATTCATCTTAGTTTGCTTTTCGTACTAATGTAAATTGGTTTATTTCCTAAATAATGAGTCCTTCTATTCATTTTATGCTAAACAAGCTCCTTTTGTTGTTACAAGCACTATTTTTCATGCAATAACCATGAAATTATCTTTTGTCTCCTTATTAACAACTCTATTCATCAAGAAGAAAATGTCCATATCTATACAATTCATTCAATACAATCAAACAATGGGGTTCATGATCTTGATTAGGTTTTCTTGTTGATGTTAATTGGTTGAATTCCAAGATAAACAATCCAACTGAACATTTCTGGTTTGGAACACTTGTCTTTTGGACCCAAGCACACTTTTTGACACAATGATCATTAGATTAACATTTGTAACTAAATTACATAGTACATTAATTAAAACAAACATGTCGACGCACTATTGAAAATGTAAATGTGTTTAGTTTCATCACCCAAAGGACTCATTCATTTTAGTTT
>JBAPLH010002170.1:0-12235 GCA_037897445.1 Ceriops zippeliana
TGAAATTAAAAATAGAAAGTTCCTCTCTTCATTTTCTGGTTAGCAAGTCTCCTCTTTTGATTCAAAAACACTACTTTTGATACATTTTATCATAGAAATATAACACTATCGGGCTAAACAAAACTATTATATAATTGAATGAAACAAGTACAAAAACTTTTAGAACTCTAATAAATCTATTTAAATATCGCGTTAGCAAAAGAGATATGTCATTCATCATTGTTTGAATTTCGTACATAAAGTCAATTTGTTTAATTCCAAAAAAACCCAACTAAATAATCAAGAACTGGTTCAAATTCACCGCACGTTAAATTAGGTGCTCTTACTGTTACCGGTACTATTTGTCATGCAATAAACTTAAAATGAACTTTTTGGTTCTTTCTTATAATTATATTTCAGTATGATAAAAGAAGTCCATGACGATCTTGTAGCATGGAATTCATTCAATTTAATAAAGAATGGGAATTAGAATCTATTTTCTTTCCATTGTTAATTTGTTGAAATTCAAACATAAAAGTTCCTGCATATTTCTGGTTTATCGAGGCTCCTCTTTTGATTCAAAACACACTTTTTGATAAATTTAGCATAGAATATAACACATGCGGCTAAACAAACTATTTATTAATTGAATGAAACAAGTACAAACACTTTTAGAACTCTAAATTCTATTTAAATCCCGTCAGCAAAAGGAGTCATTCATCATGGTTTGAATTTCGTACTAAAGTCAATTTGTTTAATTCCTAAATTATCAGACTTTCAAATCACCGCACGTTAATTAGCTTGCTCTTACTGTTACCGGTACTATTTTTCATAGCAATAATCCTTGCAATGAACTTTTGAGTTCTTTCTCAATAAAATATTCAATATGAAAAAAGAGTCCATGAACGATCTGTAATAAGAATTCCATTCAATTTAATAAACAATAGGAGTCCTTGAGTTTGAATCGTATTTCCCATTGATATTAATTGTTGAAATTAAAAATAGAAAGTTCCTCTCATCATTTCTGGTTAGCAAGTCTCCTCTTTTGATTCAAAACACACTTTTTTTGATACATTTATCATAGAATATAACACATGCGGCTAAACAAACTATTATATTAATTGAATGAAACAAGTACAAAACACTTTTTAGAACTCTAAATCTATTTTAATCCGTCAGCAAAAGGAGTCATTCATCATGGTTTGAATTTCGTACAAAAGTCAATTTGTTTAATTCCTAAATAATCAGACTTTCAAATCACCGCACGTTAATTAGGCTGCTCTTACTGTTACCGGTACTATTTTTTCATGCAATAACCTTGAAATGAACTTTTGGTTCTTTCTTAAATAATTATATTCATTATGAAAAAAGAGTCCATGAACGATCTGTATCATGAATTCATTCAATTTTAATAAACAATAGAGTCCTTGAGTTTGAATCGTATTTCCCATTGATATTAATTGTTGAAATTCAAAAATAGAAAGTTCCTCTCATCATTTCTGGTTAGCGAGTCTCCTCTTTTGATTCAAAACACACTTTTTTGATACATTTATCATAGAATTATAACACATGCGGCTAAACAAACTATTATATTAATTGAATGAAACAAGTACAAACACTTTTTTAAAACTCTAAATCTATTTAAATCCGTCAGCAAAAGGAGTCATTCATCATGGTTTCAATTTCGTACAAAAGTCAATTTGTTTAATTCCATAAATAATCAGACTTTCAAATCACCGCACGTTAATTAGGCTGCTCTTTACTGTTACCGGGAAGGTACTATTTTTCATGCAATAACCTTGAAATGAACTTTTTGTTTCTTTCTTAATAATTATATTCATTATGAAAAAGAGTCCATGAACGATCTGTAATCATGAATTCATTCAATTTAATAAACAATGGAGTCCTTGAATTTGAATCGTATTTCCTATTGATATTAATTGTTGAAATCAAAAATAGAAAGTTCCTCTCATGATTTTTCTGGTTAGCGAGTCTCCTCTTTTGATTCAAAACACACTTTTTGATACATTTATCATAGAATATATAACACATGCGGCTAAACAAACTATTATATTAATTGAATGAAACAAGTACAAACACTTTTAAGAACTCTAAATCTATTTAAATCCCGTCAGCAAAAGGAGTCATTCATCATGGTTTGAATTTCGTACAATAAAGTCAATTTGTTTAATTCAAAAATAATCAGACTTTCAAATCACCGCACGTTAATTAGGCTGCTCTTACTGTTACCGGTACTATTTTTCATGCAATAACCTTGAAATGAACTTTTGTTTTCTTTCTTAATAATTATATTCATTATGAAAAAGAGTCCATGAACGATCTGTAACATGAATTCATTCAATTTTAATAAACAATAGAGTCCTTGAGTTTGAATCGTATTTCCCATTGATATTAATTGTTGAAATTAAAAATAGAAAGTTCCTCTCATCATTTTCTGGTTAGCAAGTCTCCTCTTTTGATTCAAAACACACTTTTTGATACATTTATCATAGAATATAACACATGCGGCTAAACAAACTATTATATTAATTGAATGAAACAAGTACAAAAACACTTTTAGAACTCTAAATCTATTTAAATCCGTCAGCAAAAAGGAGTCATTCATCATGGTTTCAATTTCGTACAAAAGTCAATTTGTTTAATTCCTAAATAATCAGACTTTCAAATCACCGCACGTTAATTAGGCTGCTCTTACTGTTACCAGGTACTATTTTTTCATGCAATAACCTTGAAATGAACTTTTGTTTCTTTCTTAATAATTATATTCATTATGAAAAAGAGTCCATGAACGATCTGTATCATGAATTCATTCAATTTAATAAACAATGGAGTCCTTGAATTTGAATCGTATTTCCTATTGATATTAATTGTTGAAATCAAAAATAGAAAGTTCCTCTCATGATTTCTGGTTAGCGAGTCTCCTCTTTTGATTCAAAACACACTTTTTGATACATTTATCATAGAATATAACACATGCGGCTAAAACAAACTATTATATTAATTGAATGAAACAAGTACAAACACTTTTAGAACTCTAAATCTATTTAAATCCGTCAGCAAAAGGAGTCATTCATCATGGTTTTGAATTTCGTACAAAAGTCAATTTGTTTAATTCCTAAATAATCAGACTTTCAAATCACCGCACGTTAATTAGGCTGCTCTTACTGTTACCGGTACTATTTTTCATGCAATAACCTTGAAATGAACTTTTGTTTCTTTCTTAATAATTATATTCATTATGAAAAAGAGTCCATGAACGATCTGTAACATGAATTCATTCAATTTAATAAACAATAGAGTCCTTGAATTTGAATCGTATTTCCTATTGATATTAATTGTTGAAATCAAAAATAGAAAGTTCCTCTCATCATTTCTGGTTAGCGAGTCTCCTCTTTTGATTCAAAACACACTTTTTGATACATTTATCATAGAATATAACACATGCGGGCTAAACAAACTATTATATTAATTGAATGAAACAAGTACAAACACTTTTAGAACTCTAAATCTATTTAAATCCGTCAGCAAAAGGAGTCATTCATCATGGTTTGAATTTCGTACAAAAGTCAATTTGTTTAATTCCTAAATAATCAGACTTTCAAATCACCGCACGTTAATTAGGCTGCTCTTACTGTTACCGGTACTATTTTTCATGCAATAACCTTGAAATGAACTTTTGTTTCTTTCTTAATAATTATATTCATTATGAAAAAGAGTCCATGAACGATCTGTATCATGAATTCATTCAATTTAATAAACAATAGAGTCCTTGAGTTTGAATCGTATTTCCCATTGATATTAATTGTTGAAATCAAAAATAGAAAGTTCCTCTCATCATTTCTGGTTAGCAAGTCTCCTCTTTTGATTCAAAACACACTTTTTGATACATTTATCATAGAATATAACACATGCGGCTAAACAAACTATTATATTAATTGAATGAAACAAGTACAAACACTTTTAGAACTCTAAATCTATTTAAATCCGTCAGCAAAAGGAGTCATTCATCATGGTTTGAATTTCGTACAAAAGTCAATTTGTTTTTAATTCCTAAATAATCAGACTTTCAAATCACCGCACGTTAATTAGGCTGCTCTTACTGTTACCGGTACTATTTTTCATGCAATAACCTTGAAATGAACTTTTGTTTCTTTCTTAATAATTATATTCATTATGAAAAAGAGTCCATGAACGATCTGTATCATGAATTCATTCAATTTAATAAACAATAGAGTCCTTGAATTTGAATCGTATTTCCTATTGATATTAATTGTTGAAATCAAAAAATAGAAAGTTCCTCTCATGATTTCTGGTTAGCGAGTCTCCTCTTTTGATTCAAAACACACTTTTTGATACATTTATCATAGAATATAACACATGCGGCTAAACAAACTATTATATTAATTGAATGAAACAAGTACAAACACTTTTAGAACTCTAAATCTATTTAAATCCGTCAGCAAAAGGAGTCATTCATCATGGTTTGAATTTCGTACAAAAGTCAATTTGTTTAATTCCTAAATAATCAGACTTTCAAATCACCGCACGTTAATTAGGCTGCTCTTACTGTTTACCGGTACTATTTTTCATGCAATGCACAATAACCTTGAAATGAACTTTTGTTTCTTTCTTAATAATTATATTCATTATGAAAAAGAGTCCATGAACGATCTGTATCATGAATTCATTCAATTTAATAAACAATAGAGTCCTTGAATTTGAATCGTATTTCCTATTGATATTAATTGTTGAAATCAAAAATAGAAAGTTCTCTCTCATGATTTCTGGTTAGCAAGTCTCCTCTTTTGATTCAAAACACACTTTTTGATACATTTATCATAGAATATAACACATGCGGCTAAACAAACTATTATATTAATTGAATGAAACAAGTACAAACACTTTTAGAACTCTAAATCTATTTAAATCCGTCAGCAAAAGGAGTCATTCATCATGGTTTGAATTTCGTACAAAAGTCAATTTGTTTAATTCCTAAATAATCAGACTTTCAAATCACCGCACGTTAATTATTAGGCTGCTCTTACTGTTACCGGTACTATTTTTTCATGCAATAACCTTGAAATGAACTTTTGGTTCTTTCTTAATAATTATATTCATTATGAAAAAGAGTCCATGAACGATCTGTAACATGAATTCATTCAATTTAATAAACAATAGAGTCCTTGAGTTTGAATCGTATTTCCCATTGATATTAATTGTTGAAATCAAAAATAGAAAGTTCCTCTCATCATTTCTGGTTAGCAAGTCTCCTCTTTTGATTCAAAAACACACTTTTTGATACATTTATCATAGAAATATAACACATGCGGCTAAACAAACTATTATATTAATTGAATGAAACAAGTACAAACACTTTTTTAGAACTCTAAATCTATTTAAATCCGTCAGCAAAAGGAGTCATTCATCATGGTTTGAATTTCGTACAAAAGTCAATTTGTTTAATTCCTAAATAATCAGACTTTCAAATCACCGCACGTTAATTAGGCTGCTCTTACTGTTACCCGGTACTATTTTTCATGCAATAACCTTGAAATGAACTTTTGTTTCTTTCTTAATAATTATATTCATTATGAAAAAGAGTCCATGAACGATCTGTATCATGAATTCATTCAATTTAATAAACAATGGAGTCCTTGAATTTGAATCGTATTTCCTATTGATATTAATTGTTGAAATCAAAAATAGAAAGTTCCTCTCATGATTTCTGGTTAGCGAGTCTCCTCTTTTGATTCAAAACACACTTTTTGATACATTTATCATAGAATATAACACATGCGGCTAAACAAACTATTATATTAATTGAATGAAACAAGTACAAACACTTTTAGAACTCTAAATCTATTTAAATCCGTCAGCAAAAGGAGTCATTCATCATGGTTTGAATTTCGTACAAAAGTCAATTTTTTTAATTCCTAAATAATCAGACTTTCAAATCACCGCACGCACGTTAATTAGGCTGCTCTTACTGTTACCGGTACTATTTTTCATGCAATAACCTTGAAATGAACTTTTGTTTCTTTCTTAATAATTATATTCATTATGAAAAAAGAGTCCATGAACGATCTGTATCATGAATTCATTCAATTTAATAAACAATAGAGTCCTTGAGTTTGAATCGTATTTCCCATTGATATTAATTGTTGAAATCAAAAATAGAAAGTTCCTCTCATGATTTCTGGTTAGCAAGTCTCCTCTTTTGATTCAAAACACACTTTTTGATACATTTATCATAGAATATAACACATGCGGCTAAACAAACTATTATATTAATTGAATGAAACAAGTACAAACACTTTTAGAACTCTAAATCTATTTAAATCCGTCAGCAAAAGGAGTCATTCATCATGGTTTGAATTTCGTACAAAAGTCAATTTGTTTAATTCCTAAATAATCAGACTTTCAAATCACCGCACGTTAATTAGGCTGCTCTTACTGTTACCGGTACTATTTTTCATGCAATAACCTTGAAATGAACTTTTGTTTCTTTCTTAATAATTATATTCATTATGAAAAAGAGTCCATGAACGATCTGTAACATGAATTCATTCAATTTAATAAACAATAGAGTCCTTGAGTTTGAATCGTATTTCCCATTGATATTAATTGTTGAAATCAAAAATAGAAAGTTCCTCTCATCATTTCTGGTTAGCAAGTCTCCTCTTTTGATTCAAAACACACTTTTTGATACATTTATCATAGAATATAACACATGCGGCTAAACAAACTATTATATTAATTGAATGAAACAAGTACAAACACTTTTAGAACTCTAAATCTATTTAAATCCGTCAGCAAAAAGGTCATTCATTCATCATGGTTTGAATTTCGTACAAAAGTCAATTTGTTTAATTCCTAAATAATCAGACTTTCAAATCACCGCACGTTAATTAGGCTGCTCTTACTGTTACCGGTACTATTTTTCATGCAATAACCTTGAAATGAACTTTTGTTTCTTTCTTAATAATTATATTCATTATGAAAAAGAGTCCATGAACGATCTGTATCATGAATTCATTCAATTTAATAAACAATGGAGTCCTTGAATTTGAATCGTATTTCCTATTGATATTAATTGTTGAAATCAAAAATAGAAAGTTCCTCTCATGATTTCTGGTTAGCGAGTCTCCTCTTTTGATTCAAAAACACACTTTTTGATACATTTATCATAGAATATAACACATGCGGCTAAAAAAACAAACTATTATATTAATTGAATGAAACAAGTACAAACACTTTTAGAACTCTAAATCTATTTAAATCCGTCAGCAAAAGGAGTCATTCATCATGGTTTGAATTTCGTACAAAAGTCAATTTGTTTAATTCATAAATAATCAGACTTTCAAATCACCGCACGTTAATTAGGCTGCTCTTACTGTTTACCGGTACTATTTTTTCATGCAATAACCTTGAAATGAACTTTTGGTTCTTTCTTAATAATTATATTCATTATGAAAAAGAGTCCATGAACGATCTGTAACATGAATTCATTCAATTTAATAAACAATAGAGTCCTTGAGTTTGAATCGTATTTCCCATTGATATTAATTGTTGAAATCAAAAAATAGAAAGTTCCTCTCATCATTTCTGGTTAGCAAGTCTCCTCTTTTGATTCAAAACACACTTTTTGATACATTTATCATAGAATATAACACATGCGGCTAAACAAACTATTATATTAATTGAATGAAACAAGTACAAACACTTTTAAAACTCTAAATCTATTTAAATCCGTCAGCAAAAGGAGTCATTCATCATGGTTTGAATTTCGTACAAAAGTCAATTTGTTTAATTCCTAAATAATCAGACTTTCAAATCACCGCACGTTAATTAGGCTGCTCTTACTGTTACCGGTACTATTTTTCATGCAATAACCTTGAAATGAACTTTTGTTTCTTTCTTAATAATTATATTCATTATGAAAAAGAGTCCATGAACGATCTGTATCATGAATTCATTCAATTTAATAAACAATGGAGTCCTTGAATTTGAATCGTATTTCCTATTGATATTAATTGTTGAAATCAAAAATAGAAAGTTCCTCTCATGATTTCTGGTTAGCGAGTCTCCTCTTTTGATTCAAAAAACTATTTGATACATTTATCATAGAATATAACACTTGCGGCTAAACAAACTATTATATTAATTGAATGAAACAAGTACAAAACACTTTTAGAACTCTAAATCTATTTAAATCCGTCAGCAAAAGGAGTCATTCATCATGGTTTGAATTTCGTACAAAAGTCAATTTGTTTAATTCCTAAATAATCAGACTTTCAAATCACCGCACGTTAATTAGGCTGCTCTTACTGTTACCGGTACTATTTTTCATGCAATAACCTTGAAATGAACTTTTGGTTCTTTCTTAATAATTATATTCATTATGAAAAAGAGTCCATGAACGATCTGTAACATGAATTCATTCAATTTAATAAACAATAGAGTCCTTGAGTTTTGAATCGTATTTCCCATTGATATTAATTGTTGAAATTAAAAAATAGAAAGTTCCTCTCATCATTTCTGGTTAGCAAGTCTCCTCTTTTGATTCAAAACACACTTTTTGATACATTTATCATAGAATATAACACATGCGGCTAAACAAACTATTATATTAATTGAATGAAACAAGTACAAAACACTTTTAGAACTCTAAATCTATTTAAATCCGTCAGCAAAAGGAGTCATTCATCATGGTTTGAATTTCGTACAAAAGTCAATTTGTTTAATTCCTAAATAATCAGACTTTCAAATCACCGCACGTTAATTAGGCTGCTCTTACTGTTACCGGTACTATTTTTCATGCAATAACCTTGAAATGAACTTTTGTTTCTTTCTTAATAATTATATTCATTATGAAAAAGAGTCCATGAACGATCTGTATCATGAATTCATTCAATTTAATAAACAATGGAGTCCTTGAATTTGAATCGTATTTCCTATTGATATTAATTGTTGAAATCAAAAATAGAAAGTTCCTCTCATGATTTCTGGTTAGCGAGTCTCCTCTTTTGATTCAAAACACACTTTTTGATACATTTATCATAGAATATAACACATGCGGCTAAACAAACTATTATATTAATTGAATAAAACAAGTACAAACACTTTTAGAACTCTAAATCTATTTAAATCCGTCAGCAAAAGGAGTCATTCATCATGGTTTGAATTTCGTACAAAAGTCAATTTGTTTAATTCATAAATAATCAGACTTTCAAATCACCGCACGTTAATTAGGCTGCTCTTACTGTTACCGGTACTATTTTTCATGCAATAACCTTGAAATGAACTTTTGGTTCTTTCTTAATAATTATATTCATTATGAAAAAGAGTCCATGAACGATCTGTAACATGAATTCATTCAATTTAATAAACAATAGAGTCCTTGAGTTTGAATCGTATTTCCCATTGATATTAATTGTTGAAATCAAAAAAATAGAAAGTTCCTCTCATCATTTCTGGTTAGCAAGTCTCCTCTTTTGATTCAAAACACACTTTTTGATACATTTATCATAGAATATAACACATGCGGCTAAACAAACTATTTATATTAATTGAATGAAACAAGTACAAACACTTTTAGAACTCTAAATCTATTTAAATCCGTCAGCAAAAGGAGTCATTCATCATGGTTTGAATTTCGTACAAAAGTCAATTTGTTTAATTCCTAAATAATCAGACTTTCAAATCACCGCACGTTAATTAGGCTGCTCTTACTTTTACCGGTACTATTTTTCATGCAATAACCTTGAAATGAACTTTTTTTGTTTCTTTCTTAATAATTATATTCATTATGAAAAAGAGTCCATGAACGATCTGTATCATGAATTCATTCATTTTAATAAACAATGGAGTCCTTGAATTTGAATCGTATTTCCTATTGATATTAATTGTTGAAATCAAAAATAGAAAGTTTCCTCTCATGATTTCTGGTTAGCGAGTCTCCTCTTTTGATTCAAAACACACTTTTTGATACATTTATCATAGAATATAACACATGCGGCTAAACAAACTATTATATTAATTGAATGAAACAAGTACAAAACACTTTTAGAACTCTAAATCTATTTAAATCCGTCAGCAAAAGGAGTCATTCATCATGGTTTGAATTTCGTACAAAAGTCAATTTGTTTAATTCCTAAATAATCAGACTTTCAAATCACCGCACGTTAATTAGGCTGCTCTTACTGTTACCGGTACTATTTTTCATGCAATAACCTTGAAATGAACTTTTGGTTCTTTCTTAATAATTATATTCATTATATGAAAAAGAGTCCATGAACGATCTGTAACATGAATTCATTCAATTTAATAAACAATAGAGTCCTTGAGTTTGAATCGTATTTCCCATTGATATTAATTGTTGAAATCAAAAAAATAAAAAGTTCCTCTCATGATTTTTCTGGTTAGCAAGTCTCCTCTTTTGATTCAAAACACACTTTTTGATACATTTATCATAGAATATAACACATGCGGCTAAACAAACTATTATATTAATTGAATGAAACAAGTACAAACACTTTTAGAACTCTAAATCTATTTAAAATCCGTCAGCAAAAGGAGTCATTCATCATGGTTTGAATTTCGTACAAAAGTCAATTTGTTTAATTCCTAAATAATCAGACTTTCAAATCACCGCACGTTAATTAGGCTGCTCTTACTGTTACCGGTACTATTTTTCATGCAATAACCTTGAAATGAACTTTTGTTTTCTTTCTTAATAATTATATTCATTATGAAAAAGAGTCCATGAACGATCTGTATCATGAATTCATTCAATTTAATAAACAATGGAGTCCTTGAATTTGAATCGTATTTCCTATTGATATTAATTGTTGAAATCAAAAATAGAAAGTTCCTCTCATGATTTCTGGTTAGCGAGTCTCCTCTTTTGATTCAAAACACACTTTTTGATACATTTATCATAGAATATAACACATGCGGCTAAACAAACTATTATATTAATTGAATGAAACAAGTACAAAACACTTTTAGAACTCTAAATCTATTTAAATCCGTCAGCAAAAGGAGTCATTCATCATGGTTTGAATTTCGTACAAAAGTCAATTTGTTTAATTCCATAAATAATCAGACTTTCAAATCACCGCACGTTAATTAGGCTGCTCTTACTGTTACCGGTACTATTTTTCATGCAATAACCTTGAAATGAACTTTTGTTTCTTTCTTAATAAATTATATTCATTATGAAAAAGAGTCCATGAACGATCTGTAACATGAATTCATTCAATTTAATAAACAATAGAGTCCTTGAGTTTGAATCGTATTTCCCATTGATATTAATTGTTGAAATCAAAAATAGAAAGTTCCTCTCATCATTTCTGGGTTAGCAAGTCTCCTCTTTTGATTCAAAACACACTTTTTGATACATTTATCATAGAATATAACACATGCGGCTAAACAAACTATTATATTAATTGAATGAAACAAGTACAAACACTTTTAGAACTCTAAATCTATTTAAATCCGTCAGCAAAAGGAGTCATTCATCATGGTTTGAATTTCGTACAAAAGTCAATTTGTTTAATTCCTAAATAATCAGACTTTCAAATCACCGCACGTTAATTAGGCTGCTCTTACTGTTACCGGTACTATTTTTCATGCAATAACCTTGAAATGAACTTTTGTTTCTTTCTTAATAATTATATTCATTATGAAAAAGAGTCCATGAACGATCTGTATCATGAATTCATTCAATTTAATAAACAATGGAGTCCTTGAATTTGAATCGTATTTCCTATTGATATTAATTGTTGAAATCAAAAATAAAAAGTTCCTCTCATGATTTCTGGTTAGCGAGTCTCCTCTTTTGATTCAAAACACACTTTTTGATACATTTATCATAGAATATAACACATGCGGCTAAACAAACTATTATATTAATTGAATGAAACAAGTACAAACACTTTTAGAACTCTAAATCTATTTAAATCCGTCAGCAAAAGGAGTCATTCATCATGGTTTGAATTTCGTACAAAAGTCAATTTGTTTAATTCCTAAATAATCAGACTTTCAAATCACCGCACGTTAATTAGGCTGCTCTTACTGTTACCGGTACTATTTTTCATGCAATAACCTTGAAATGAACTTTTGGTTCTTTCTCAATAATTATATTCATTATGAAAAAGAGTCCATGAACGATCTGTAATATGAATTCATTCAATTTAATAAACAATAGAGTCCTTGAGTTTGAATCGTATTT